>JAJOOO010079672.1:0-22162 GCA_029582685.1 Solanum piurae
CAACCAATTCAAATGCAGTGGCTGAGGTTTGAGAGGATTCTACTATATTCTCAAGCTCACCCAATTTCTGTATTAGTTTAGGAATCACAAATTTCGACCTCGGATCAATATTTTCTTTATCCTTCCAACACCAAAAGTTGCAAGATCTAGGACCCTTCAATAATGAAAAAGGATGAAGGAATTAGTGGTTAATCAAATTCTTAATCGGCTAAAAAAATTTAAACAAAAATGATCTTTACCCCATAATAAGGACATGACCAATATCTTCTTCCGGGGTTATTTGAAGTCCAAGATGTTTTCAAACGCACCACAAGTCCATGATTACAATAAACTTTTTTCTTCGTAGTATAATCATCTTCTTCCATACAAAGATTTGTCAAATTAATTGATCGCATTGTGTTCTACAATTTTGTGCAAGAATTAACGAGAATCTGGAAAAAACAGAAAATAAGAAAAAGGGAGAAAAGAAAAATCAAAATAATAGATGAAGAAGAATAGGTTTGAAGCTTACATTTTGAAGAACAGTTCCTTCAAAGATTCAACTTTTATATTTTGAAGAACAATTCCTTTAAACATTCAACTTTTAGGTTTGAAGAGCTAAGATTTGAGAAAAATCAAGAAAAAATAATGAGGGAGTTCTGCATTTTTTGGATGATTGGGTTGGTGAGGGAGAAGGGGTATTTAGGGTTCTTCAAAAGTGAAGATTGTTCTTCAAATGGGTAATGGGTCGGATATTACCGTTGGAGGGGCAAATTTAATTTTAAAAAAATGTTAAAAGATGACTAACGCGCCGTTCTAAGCTGTAACAACACGCGCACAAGGCTGGTGTTCGGAGGGTTGAAAATAATTCACATAAAAGATGTTAAGGGGGGTATATAAACACCCGTGTAGTTTAAGTACTAAAGTAAGTTTTCGTGCCAAGTTTAGAGGTTTTTTTATGTATTTTCCCTTATAGTATCATTGATTAATAAGTAAATCCTGAACAAGAAACCTTAATGATACCAATACAGTATATGATACTGATTTAGTATCAGTTAAGCGAAAATTACCAGCCTTAATAAATGGGGGTATGCGCTTTAATTTTTTTGAGAGGGAATGAGTATTTCTTCAATTACTTTGAATTGGGGTACGAACATAAAATCATTTTGAGTTTTATAGCTTATTTATATAGTTTTTCCTATTTATTTTCTCTATCTTCCTTTTAACCCTATTTTTTCCTTAATCTACTTTACTTATCAATTTATTTTCTTCATCAGCCCCCTTTTTCTATTTTAACTCTCTCTAGGCTAAAGATAATATTCTTTTTATTTTAATTTATATACATTTATTTTGTCTATATAAAATTTTAAAATATTAATTATATTTTATTTGTAAAGGATTAAATAAAATGCTAAAATAATAAGTACTCCATTGGTCCCTAATTATTTGTCTAATTTTTCTTTTTTACTTGTCTATTTTGGCAAATCAAGAAATGACAAATTTCTTTTACCTTTATACCCAATTAATTAATTTTGAAAATGACAAAACTTTTTGTAAATCTTAAATTTTTAATTAATTCACTTCATAATTAATAGAGGTAAAATGATAAATTTACAATGTCAATTATTATTTTCTTAGGTATGTCAATTCAAAATTGAATAAATAATTAGGTATATAATAAAAAGAAGGACATCATGTCAAAAATTCTGACTGCATTATTTTTCTTACAGAGCCATATAGTAACATTTCACCTGTAGAGAGCAGAAAACAGAGAAACAAAATTTATACCTTGTCAGAAAAGAAAACATATAGTATTTATATGCTACTTTTTCTATACCATTAAATTGAGGAAAAACATCACCCGAATCTAAGAAAAATTAGTGCAACATTAATATTACAACAACAATTGAAATGTCGAAATAATCACGTAAAACACACACATACATAAAAATCAAAATTAGACAGGAAGCCTAAAGTTGTGTTCCATTGGATAAAAAACCATGTTCGTCCTCCTTGTTAGATAGTTCCATATTAGTTCACCATTCCTCCTTGTTTGGAAATACCATTCTTGTTTAATTTTCTCGAAAACCCAAAGCAACATTTCGGCTCCCGTAAACAGAAAACAGAGGAAATAGAGAAGAGGGGAAACAGAGTCCGGGAAGAGAAGAGAGACAGTGGAAGCCAAAGAGAGACAAGTAAAGAAAACCATAACATTGTGTATGAGGTCGGAGAATTTCCTGTAAATAGGATGAGAAGAAAATCTGTGCTTAATAGCGTATATTAAAGAGTATAGGAGCAAACAAGTGACAGAAAGTCTCATGGTTTTCGGATGAGTTGAAAAAGGATCAGTCCTGTTATTGCCTTGATATTTTAGCTGTAGAAAGTTGAGGAAAATAGTGAAAGAAGAATCCAAGAATTGTGAGGGAACTACTCTGTTCCTGCATGAAACTGGAATCGGTAAAGGTTCTCGGTGCATTATAGGACATTATTATTTGAAGTAGAAGCTCATAAACAATGAAGGGAGAAAAAGAGAATATAAACCTTGTTCTATTCAAATCTTTTTTTCTTTTTTTTTGTTAAAAAGGGGTGGTATTTTGTTATCCTTATATATTGTAGCATAAGTTGAGAACAAAATATGACGAGTTAAGTTGCGTTCGTTGGCCTCCTTGTTGTAAGGTCCACGGATATTAAGTTTTGGGCCACATTCCGATCCTGGATAACAGTAGTAGTACCAAAAGAAACCTTCCTAGAAATTAAGATCTTGTTTGTTTTTTAGTATAATAGGTGTGAAAGGTTTTATCAGATGGTGCTGACCTACCCTATGATCCACCCTACCCCACCCTATTTGAAGCTTGACTCACTAAGATAGTAACCTTATTAACTTTTTCCTCAATTTCATCGTACAGAAAAAGCTGTATCATCACTAGCGTCTACAGATTCTGTTATATAGTAGTACTACATGTTTTCTTTTCTGACATGATATCCTTTTTTTCTGATCTACTCCTCCTGTCTCCAATAAAATCAACATATTAAAAAATGAAATATAATGTACTTAACCATTTGTGGTGGTTCTTCCGTCTTATTTTTTTATTTTTTATATATCTTAAATTGCGTAAAAAATACTATTCTATAAATCATGATAATTGACAACTTAAAATATTTTACATATAAAAAATTGAACTGATTCTTGAAATTAATCAATCGATGCCACATAAAATGGATAAAAAAAAGTAACATGTTTTTATTTAATTTGGAAACTAAAATTTAGTAAATCTCAATGATTAACAACATTTGATTTACTCTAGATATGTGCTACATACATTTGGACAAGGGGAGTAATATATACTATTTAAAAATTATGTAAAAAAAGAAGATATAAATTACAATACTTAAAAATTTAAAAATCATATTAAAATTTAATTGACTCTCTAAATTCTATCTATATCACATAAATTGAAATTAAAAAAATAATAGATATTAATTCCGTGCTAACACGGACACCTGCGTCTAGTCATACTAGGTAAGTGGATTTTTGAGTTTAAAATAATAAAAACCTTCGCAGAACCACTAAAAAGCGATTATACGTTGATGAACAAAAGTTATATATAAATTCAGGATTATAATTAAAAAGGCAACTGATTCAACTTATTTATACAATAGAGTCAAGCAAAATAAAGGTCGATATTTGCATAAAATAAATGATTAGTAATGTTAATTAATGTACATAGTTGATTAGCAATGTTAATTAATATACATATTTGATTAGTAATACTACTAAAATTATTAAATTTCAAAAGTATGGTGTGTTCGGCCGTGTTTATTAACAATCAACAACTTAACAATTTCAACTAAAGATAAGAGTTTACACTGATCATAGAAAATAAACAACTAAAAACGACGTTGGTCACTATGTGAATCCACAATATAATTTATTTGGTCGGATCATATATACATTAAGCAAATTATTGAATATTTCTAATTAGGGGTTTCATGCTTTGATGAAAAACCAAATCACAAATCAAATTAAATCGGTTTTGAAAAAAATGACATTTGTTTTGGTTTTTAAATATTAAAAATCCATAATATTTCGTTTATTTTTTTTATATATATAAAAAAATGGAAAAATAATCATATTGAACCGATAAATTCTAGAGACAATTGCACTATAGTGCAACTTATAAAGTTACGTTACATAATTTAGCCAAGATTTTCAATGCTTATTTAAATTGACTCAATTTCATACCTTCCTCCACAATTAAACTCCATCATTGCTAATAATAGATTCTTATTAATTTTTCTTTCACAAAATCACATCAAAAATATCTTCTTCTGCTACGAATAATCGAATAGACCGAGCTACTCCACTTCTAATGGGAATGAATTTATATTTCAAAAATTATCTCAATAATTCACATTCGATTTCTATACTAACGAAAATATTTATTTTCCACCTTACTTCATAATGAAACTCCAAAATATTCTTACTATTTTTTCTTTCATAAACCCACCACATTGCGTGTATATATAAAGATGTTCAATGTCTAAAGAAAAAAACTCTTCTTTTTGTACTCTCTATTTATGATTTTACTTGTTAATTTTGCATTTATAGTTACGGAGGAATGTATTTTTCTTAGTCAAATTAATTATTAATTAATTCATGCTATTTAAATAAATAATCTATATTTATTAAAAATAATTCTGTCTAATCAATTTATATGCTTAAGAGAATGAAAACACAAACTAATTTCAGTTTTCACTTATGTTTAATAATTAATACTATCATTTGTGATTAGAGTCGCTTTGATACAATTAACAATGTTGGATAATAGGTTTATTTTTAATATTAACAATTTTAAAGACATTTTACTTATTTTGACAGATAAGTTGTTAGTCGACATTTTTTTTTTATCAAATGCATCATTAACTTAATTTCAGCTACAATACTTTTATTTTTTATTTTTAAATTCAACTTAAGTATTAAAAATGTGTTTTTAAGTACGTATACCTAAAAATTATTTAAATTCATCTAAATCAATCATTTTTAATTCTAATGCTTTCGTTAATATTCAGTTATCTTTACATATTTTTAGGAAATTTGTGAAAAAAGAATAGTCAAATTAAATAAATTAATTTTTACTTTGCCGCATCAGCCTCTTTTATTTTTTTATTGCTCTAATATTTGATTTGTTACCTTTATATTCTAACTTTTCTTCTGTTACCAAAGATAAATTAGGTTTTTATTATTTATCACATTTCCAATTTTTGAAGAATTAAAAAATTGAAAAAGGAAAAAAAAAGAAAAGAGAAGGGGTGGGCAGATGAGAGGGAACTACTGGTGGTGGTGAATGAATAGTACAATTGATTGTGCAAATGGACCCACTTATTCAAGGGTCAAAAATTAATCTCCTTGCTATTTTTGAAATTTTCTCTTTAAAAAATGTGTTGAGTTTTGTGGTGTTGACTGTCTACAATGTTTTAATTGTATAAACATAGCCAGATAAATTTGTCAAAATTAAAATGAAACAAAATATTTTTCACTATAAAAAGGACAAAAAAATAAAATTACACAAACAAATTGAAACAAATAAAGTATAAATTAAACGATACTATGTTAATTTCAATTAAATAAATAAATTACTTTTTATTTGATTGGAATTCTAATTTTTAAAATTGATAAATTTCATTTGATTTTGATTTTGTTTCAAAAATAAAAAAAATATTCAAACTAAACCTATAATTATATACATAAATTTTTTTATAATTATATATACCTAAAATATTATTTTTTATGAAAAAATATAAGTAGTCATATTTATGTCATCATTAAAATTCATTTAAGATATCAAAAATAGCTAAAGGACCACTTTTTTTATTATTCAAAATCAAACACATAACATGTATATTATATATAATAATAATAATAATAATGATTTAGTGTAATAAGTATTTATCTTTTTTTAATTTAGTAGCAAATTTAAAACTCATCATATAAATTTATTTCTTACACAATTAATACATTCCACCTGTAATCTATCTTTGAAGGTGTGGAATATGGATTTTACGAACCTTCATGGAAATTGAGCATCGCCCATTAAGAAGAGTATGAAAAAATGTGATTTTTTTTTTTTTTGTTAAAATATTGAATATGTAAATTTTTGTTTCTATTATATAGAAACGAACAAGGGGTCCTCCACATTGAATGTTCCAATTTGATTGATTCATGCAATTTAAGATACCATCATTGTTGTGCATATATGACATACTAAAAAGTGAACATGATTTATCTCTCTCGTGTGAATTATGATATTATTGATCTATTTCAAGTGTACTCACTTTTCATCTTTTAGTTTACTGAATCTCTTTACCAAAACATTAATTTACAAGAGCCTCTTTTGTTGATAATCACCTACTTATATCATGTAACATGCTGAAATGATCGAGTATTTGTTTTAATCGGATAGTGTAGGATTTTGTTTGCATTTTTTACATTATTTTTTATCGAATTTAAAATTTAATTGTGTTAAAAGGTTAGTAAATATATTATTTTTAAAAGAGAAAATACATAAAATACCCCCAAACTTGTCTACATAATTTAGTTTAGCCATGCAACTTTACGGACGTATTTTTATCCCCCCTAATGTAGTTCCATTTGAATTAAATTACCCCCTAAAAGATAATGTGGCAAGATTTGTATCATCAATTTTCTACAGGCGCGTGAAGGTGAAAAAAAAAAAAAAAGTTGTTTCAAACTATGCACGTGCCCATCTTCTCATAGGATGACAAAATAAATTAATTACTCCATATTTTACTATTTCTAAAAAATATATTCTTTTTATTCAAAATTTCTCTTTCTTTTATCCATTTTTTCCTACTTTTTCTACCTTCCTCTTTTTTCTTCTTTTTCAGTCCATCACACCCAGTTGCAACAGAGCATTTTTTTCAAATAATATTTTTCTTTTCTTTTCGTTTCTCCATTTTAATCTTTTCTTTGTTTTTGTGTTCTTCTTTGACAAGAAACTTGATGTTCAGTTCTTCGACACAATTTTTGGCGACTTATTTTCGACATCAAGAAAGTGTCAAATCATCCGTTAAAGAAGTCAACAAAAAATAGATCATAAAATCTTCACCCAACTTACAAAAAAAACTAATATTCTTATGGAAAGAATATTTTCGATCTTTAAAAGAGGGGGTTGAGGAGTAGCTGAATCAAAATTGGAATTGAATAAAAGTTTTTATAGACTTTGTTGTTAGTTCATGTAAGGAGAAAAGTTGAAAAACAAAGTTGTTATAGCTTAGAGTTGCAAAGGTTGTTCGGATTTCTCTTTGAAAATGAGAAAATGAGAAGGTGTGAACTTGAGGACTAACAATGGGGAAAATTCAGTTATTTAGGGGATTTTAATAATCAATTAGAGATTAATTTATGAAACTATAATTAATAAAAAAAACTAAGAATAATTAAGAAGGAAAAGTTGAATGAAGACTATCCATGTCTCTATGGCCAGCATTTGCATTTATTATTTTTTTCTTTTTTTTCAATTTTAATTGCATTTTATAATTTATGCTATTAACCTATTAATTAATAAAAGTCTCAAAATAAATATAGCACTCAAACCATTTGCAGCAATCAAATACCTTTGTAACAAAGCTCAGGTAACTGTTTTTGTCTTAATCGACCCATTATGACAAATTGACATTTATTTGCAACAAAAATTTCAATTACCCTTAATTATCATTATACAAATCTTTCATATTCCTAGCAGTAAAAGGTTTCCTATGAATGATACACCGATCATCACAAGTGAGGAGCATAGGAGCATGATCAGAGCCAGTCCTAGGCAGATGATCAACTTCGGAGTGTGAAAAACTATTCTGAAATTCTAAATTGGTCAGAATTCTATCGAGTCTTTCAAAGATGCAATCATTTCCAACCCTTCCATTCCACCAAGTAAATGGGCTTCCTTTAAACTTCACTTGAGCTAGATCACAGGATTCAATACATGTTTTGAAGTCTTCACAATCTGCATCTCTCACAGGAAGTCCCCCTATCTTCTCTTCTGAATTAAGCACCACATTGAAATCACCCCTATAATCCATGGTTTGTCCATCGACTTATTGTCCAAAGTTCGTCTTTTTTAATCGGCTATTTGAGTCCATACTCTTTATGCACAATAATGTGTCATTTTTATCAACAGTTCGAGTTTACGTCCAATCATCAGCAATTCTAGTCCTTCACTTTTTGTTGTCTAAAATGTGGAACAATTTATTTAAAAGGCAATTTGAGATCTTCGAATTTATGCACAATGTGTCATTTTCATCTGAAATTCGAGTCTTCAACTTTATGCAAAAAACGTATCATTTTCATCAGCAATTCGAGTCCTTTGACTTCATCCTTCTAAAATGTACTACTTTCGTTTCATAAAGAATGATTTATTACTTTTTAAATTTGTTTCAAAAAGCGCTCTTTCCTTAGTTGTGCAATATTTTAATTTCAACTTTCTACCTAATATGTTTAAGGCCACATATTAAATCACGTTTTGATACATTTGACATAACTTTAAATTAGAACCATAAAATTGAAAAGTTTTATATTTAATTTCTTAAGGATGTATCATTTTGATGGGCAATTCGAGGCTTCCGACTCTATAATGTCTTAAACGTACGTGTCAATTTCATCAGTATAAACTATTCATAACACCTTATATAAAAAAATGATTTGATGTATTTTTTGCTGGCTAAAGTAGTTAGCAAGATTATTTTATAGGATGAACGCCTTTTTTGAATATTAAAATCTGTCATGTGACTCATTGACCGTCATTACTCATTATAGATAACGAAAATCAATTACTATATATTTTTGCTTCCTACTTTAATTTAGTATAATAACGATGAGTATATTTAATTTAATCGTCTGATTTTCCTTTTGTTTATACGCCCAAACTCGCTCAATGATTAGAAGAATATATCAACTAGCCTAGATGAATATATAAAAAAAAATTATATTTGTTCTGCGAATTGTGGTTGAAAGGGAGAACATAGTCATTGGACAACCTTTTGCATACCAAAGCCGGAATTAGAATTCTCACTAAAGGGAATTTAACATTCTGAAGAATAAAAACTCAACAAGAGTAAGATGTAATAAATAATTTTAATCTTATATACAATGTAATTTTTATGACTCCACTGTCCCTGTTGGGTAAAATTGTGGTCCAATAGTGCACCTTTAATCTTCAGTATCTATTGCAAAACTAAACTCTAGTACACATGAGTTGCCCCTCTTTTATTTTATTAGTTCTCTTTGGAGACCTTATTATCAAGTTGGAATGCTCAAACAAAGGCAAAACACTGATTACAATAGAAAACATGGAATTAGCTAATTGAATTTTTATATAATCTAAACACAATTCATAGCAAAATGAGATTCACATGAAATTTTTATTGTTGAGCTGCAAAGTTTTGTACATAGCTAATTCCTTGTTTTCTTGTAGTATTATCAAAATAAATATGAGAGAAAAGGGGAAGAGGTCAAACATGTACACACAAAAAATGAAGAGAAAATAAAATAAGGGAAAGGAAAAATCAAACATAAATTGGAATTGTATATGAGTGTCTGTCCGCGGAGTAACTCATGAATTTACGATAAAGCCACTCCAATCGTTCAGTGAGCAGTGTTTTATTTAGCAACTGAGTTGCAGAATATAATATTGAAATGGAATAGAGAATGGGGCAACTGAGTTGCAGAATATATAATGATACTTTCAATGTTTTACCTACGTTGGATTTCACTTATTTGACAACAAATGTACAACTATGTACTCTTCTATTTAAATATTCATTACATTGCAAGATCTTCTCATGTTTTATAAAGTTTGTAATCAGTCAAATTATATCACATAAATTGAGAAAGAATGAGTAATAACAAATCATAATTCCAGTACTTAAAATGGTCCAAATTTCTGTCTGGTCTTCTAAGCTAAAGAGGGTGACAAGCGAGGATCGGTCGGATGAGGAAGACCAGCTCTTGCTCCCAACGCTCTGCACCCAATAGCTGCCTGCAAACCAATCCACAAATTAGTTTCTCTTTAGATATTGTCTAAAATAATACGAGAGTTTATTGCACTAAGCTCCTTTTATATGCAAAATTTCAAGAATAGCGAACTACATAAAGTCTATTATAGATCAATAGTTTTATCCTGTATTTTTACAAGAGGTCATTTCTGTGACTTGAACCCGTAATCTCATGATTTCTATAGAACCTAGCACTAAAATACCCCTGAAGATAGATAAGGCTAAGCGAAGCAAAAAGGTTTTTTTCATGAAATGGGAAAGTGAAAACTATTTTCCCCACACGAAGTTTGAATAAGTGATTGTTCTAATAATGAGCAAGGAATATGTCTTTCTGATGGATTGAACTCATAATTCGTAAGTAAACTGCTCACGGTTGTTCAATCATTTCACAACCAGGGTCATTCGTTTTTTGATAAATGATCCACGGCTGAGGCATATCTATGATTTAAGTTTTATAGGTTCAATATTTGAGGTTCTTATTATTGAACCTATTATGTCTATAAAGTTACAGGTTCATATCTACTATTTGTTGTAATTTTCGTCGAAAGTACTGGGTTCATATGAACACGATACAATATGTTACATCAGCATTTCAGTAATGCAACCCTTCCTCTATAATTTAAGCCCAACATTAAAATTAAGTATATTTCATGTTTACTTACCACTTGAGAAGCAAACATCAGCATCTTTTTAGGTGGGAAATTGGCACAGAGAGCTGCAAATACATCAAGGAAAACCATGAGACAGAGACATAAGATCTAGTCTCTTGATACTCGCCTACTAAATGAACCAAGACGGACGTCATGGAAACAAAATTGAAACAAGAAATGTTAAAGAGACTTTAAATCCCTAGCAGCAACAAGCATAGGGAGAACAACGGAGATGCCACACTACTAAAGTTGCAACAAGAGTGGTTGACAAAAGGCGCATAGTCTACTAACTAAACTATAGTTTCACGTACAATAAAGAACTGCTCCAACAAATGCATCTCCAGCACCAGTTGTATCAACTATTCTCGAGGATGGCATTATTTCAGCTGTTCCCACGAGCAGCCTACCACACACAATCCCAATCCCTTTCGCATGCAGCTTTGCAACATCCTGGAAGAGTACATATATTTGTGAGCTAAATTATCAAATACCAAATAATCTTTTAACCACTCTAGCTTAAATTTCTTCGGAAGCATCAAGAGATTATTATTTAGAGATCTATTATAAAAATCTAAGTTTGTTGATCTGAGAGTGATAAGTTACATGAATACTCAAAACCAGGAGGGGGCTATTCATCTTTAACCTACAAGAGATGCACATAACCTAAATAGACATTTCAATATAAGCAATTGACTTTTGAAGCTGATGAAGTACAAGAACAGAAGTTGTAAACATCTCGTAAGCCCGAATACATGGATAAAGTCCTATAGTTTCATCCTACAGCCTATAAACAATGCAAGTAAAAATTGACTTTCACATGCAATGCCATCAACCTTTCTTTCTGCATTGAGCAAGAAAATCTCACAACTGAAGGGTAAACTACGTACCGAGGTTTTGCATGTTGGCAGGGTTGAGGTAGTATCAATTCTCTGCTTCATTTTTTCAAACAAGTCATCAATATCAACTTCTTCAGGTTGGATATCCCCTGCAAAGATACAAAATATATGTTATGAATCAAAGGTTGATTCTATGTCTATCAGAACACTTCCATTATCCAAGTAAAACACTCAAAGTATTTTCATGGCAAGAACAAGCAGCATGCTAGCATACCAGTTTCTGTTCTTTCTAGCATTATGCAGCCATCTTCACCCAATGTAGCAACTACAAATTTAGCACTTGGCAACTTCAAAAGTATGGAAATTAGTCCACCTGCTATAGAAGGAGCCTCGGTCCATATCTGAGAGACAATTCAGCTTTATTCAATTTTTACATCCTTTAACTTATGAAAGACTGGAAAGGGACTTCGATAACCCAATGGAACCGGGAAGCAAAGGATGACGTTCACTTCTATAAGATATCATACCAAAATCAATTCTATTCCATGATTGCATGGTTGATGGTACAACAATGGGAAAAAGATATTCTATTTGCAACAGTTGCTATAAATATTTTGGACAAGCACATCACTAGACGTGAGACAGAGAGTGAGTAACAAATTTAATTTTCCATAAAAACTAAAACTTGCCAGGCAATACTAATCTTAAGTAGATCCATTGAATTCCAATCAAAAGATGCAACAAATAAATCATCGAAGGTCAGTTTACACGAGTAAACAACTTGCCTGTGGAAATCTCGTTGAGCAAACAATGTAGGTTGCCAAGTGTAAAAGCACATCCAACCCTACTATTTTTCTTTCTGCATCAATCACAATAGGTATACTCCTTTGATGTGCTTGCACTAGAGATCTAAAGGCATACAATTTTTTTCCATTTAGCTGAAAACATTCAGCAAGTCTGAGGCATTAGGAACAAAAGCTAGAAACAGAATTATGCCCAGTGCTCTTGGTCTGCTGGAGCTTAGTGGAAGAAAAGAAATATGATCAGAAGTTGACTGTAAATACATTCTATTAGCAAGCAGAAGCTAAAATTAAATAACAAGGAAGACCATTGAAATTTACCTCTTGGGCTACAATTAAAGCAGCTTCATGAAGTACTCCATCAGTATAGACAAGCCTCGCACCATCCAATGCAGACGACAAACTCCAGTATGGCAAATCATCAGCTACCATGGGTGGATACCCTGGTGTGTAGATGGAAGTTCGTGTTTTCCTGAGATAGCATACAACAAAAATCAGCTTCAGCAGAACAAGTTACAGAACGATCATCTGTCCAATTATATGGACCAACATGCAGTAAAGATAGAAATGACCTTTTTTTCCCCTTGGACATATGGCAGAAAGAAATTTCGAACAGTAATGTAGCGAACAGGCCATTTTTGTACTTCAGGAATTAGTAAAGAAGAGAGGGAAAAAAGAAGTCACAGGACATATATTGCTTATGAATAAATACTTATCCACATTTGGAGTCTACTAGCATATAGCATATTCTAAAACGATGAATTCCGTGTGAATAGTTTTAATATTGTAGCTGATCTAGACATCTAATAGTAAATCAAAAGAATATGTCTACGAAATGAATTTGCAAAAACAGTACTCATAAATCATCCATCTCATCACCCAAGAGAAAGCTCAATAAATGCCTATAAAACATTTACTAAAATGGCATTAAATCGAGTTGAGTACTGACGTTTGACTGTCAACAATGACATAAGAGATTGTTGAATGGCCCCCTTTGGACACCTGAAATATGTAACAACATGATGTTAAGAGGTAAATTTGATGCTTCAAAAATTTTAATTGACTGAATAGGCGCGCTGCAAGCTACATCGTCCTCGCATACAAGAGAAAAGTGTAAGATGCACAAAAACTTTCACAGTTAACCTGTGGCTGGCTCACCACAATAAAAGATGTATCAATGCCATCAGTTTCTAGCTCGTTCAGTATTCTTTTCCCTTGAGAGTCATCCGCGACCTACTAAAAAAATTGTGGGAAATCTAGAGAGATTATCTACATAATTGTGGAAGGGTTGGACATGGATAGAAGGGAAAACCTAGAAGAACATCAAGGAAGACAATCAATAATACAACGGTGGTAGGAACAGTAAAGCAGCAGAACCAAAGGTAGAGTATTCACAGACCTTACCACTGCCTCGTGGAGGTAGAGAGTTTTGTTTCCGAAAGACCTCGGAAATGAAAAAAAAAAAAAAGAATAGGCAACAAGAAGCCACATAAAGTTCAGACCTTGGATATAATTCTTGGAGTTAAACCCAAACGAGCTGCACAAGTCATAGAGTTTCCAGTATTCCCACCTCCCTGAACCTATACAGATCAAAATTATCCATTAAAATTCCAATTAAAAATCAAAAAATTGAGCTCATTCTTTCAGATTAATAGCATAGACAAATCAATTAGACCTGAAAGCTGGTGCTACGAATCTTATCATCAGGCTTAGGATAAGAATCAACAGTAACCAAGTAGTCCAATGCCACCATCCCACAACCCAACTGCTTCAACCACCCAAAAAAAAAAGTTAAACCCTTGTTTCAATTTGTTTGTCCGACTTTATTTTTGTCCGTCTTTATTCTTAAATTCCGCATCAAGTCAAAATCAAACAAACAAATTGAAGCGGAGCAAGTAATTAGATAAACCAAATCCAAGAAAATCTTAAGAATTGATAATCAACAGCTAATAAAGAGGACTAGATGAGTACACACAACAATGGTGTCAATTGGGATTGCTGACCCAGATGGGGTTGTGTTAATCGACATTTTAACCATGAATTTTCTACAGTAATAACCAAAAATTAGCACAATTAACACAAAAATGAAAAGACCCAAGTTGGAGATTTTAAGAAATTAAAGCTGTTGTTGATTGTATGAAGAACCTGGAATAAGAAAGTGTGAAGATTGATGGAATGTGACATCTTGACGGCGGTGAAGTGGGTAATTTAAGGCGGGAGCCACCCGTAACAAAGTGTAACGAACTCATATCTGGGGGGTGAGCAATGAGGCTATCTTTTGGGAGTTGACCCTTTACAGATGCAGACCAAAGTTCGAGACGACAGTTTGTTTATATCAACCAATTATAAAATTATATTTATATCATTGCCATATAAAGTCTTTGATGATATCAAACTCTCGATTTTTTTTATAATTTGTCACCATTAGCTTTTGAGCAAAATAGAATTTATCAACTCAGGTAAATGATTCATTTGGTTTGTTATCTTGTTTCTAAATGTATTTCAATAACCTTTTTAGTATTAAATCTCAACAGTTAATATATAATTGAATCGATAAATCCCATTAATAATTGATAAATTAATATCTTACTAATTCTCTAAACAAACCATCAACAAATTGAGATATTCAAAAACACAAGTACAATGTAATATTAAGATAATGGGCTTAGATTTTGTCAGTCCAAAACCTAGCTCAACCAATCATTTGAAAGTATTATTACAAACCGAATCACACAAAACATTCACGTGCTTAATAGAAAAGTAGCTACTAAATTGAGCATGTATGACTAAACAGTCTGCACATGCATCACCTTTGCCGGATTTCATATGTGGAATTACACTTGATATGTTACGGTCATTGTTGGTTTATCCAAATAATTCAGGAATTTGTTATAAAGGCGATATAATTGTGCTTTGACAAGTGTTCTGTTTAGCAACTGAGTTGCAGAGTATAAGATACAGAGTGAGTAGAAAATGAAAGATAATGGAGGGTAAACAACAGAGGAGAGAGATGCAAATGTGAGAGGACCAAATATATCCCCAACCATTTTAGCATAGTTTGAACAAGTTGTTGAACTGTATTGGAGCTGAGCATCGCAGGCAAAACTGTAAATGACGAAACACGTGACGGATAAATTCATGTTTATAGGGTGGATTTCAAAGGGGGAGGTATTACTTGGTTGGTACTTGAGTTGGAGAAGTTCAACCATTGCTGGGAAAATGAAAGAGATTAGTATGTTGCTGCGTTGAGAAGAAGAAGAAGGGGATACGAATATGTATTGATCTTGTTGAGTAGAAGAATAATTAATATTAATGGTAATGCTTGTGAAATTGATCTGACCATTAATGGAGTTTCGGCCATGGGCAAAACTGCTGCGACTTGTTCTACTCATAGCATCAGCCATTAAAGGAGCAAAGTTTGATACAACACTTGAGAGTTGAGAGTAATTAAGATAGTGTATAATTCTCCTTATATATTTGCAGCATAATGTGACTTGTTCTACTCATAGCATCACCTTTGCCAACTTTTTCTCTTGTGTCCGTGATAATAAGTTAAGAATTAACGTTGTGTTTGTGTTTCCGCGTCGTCCACTGATGTTAAGTTTTGGGCCACATTCAAGAAACAAAACGTGTGAAAAAAACACCTTATTCTTGCTATCTTCTACCATGAAAAATAGAAACGGCAGGAAGAATATACTCCCTATTTATGAGTTTACTTGTTAATTTTGAATTTATAGTTATGGATGAATTTATTTTTCTTAGTCAATTTATTAACTAATGCATGTTATTTAAATAAATAATCTATATTTATTAAAAATAATTTTATCTAATCAATTTACATGCTAAATTGAATGAAAACAATAACTAAGTTGAGTTTTCACTTAAGTTTATTATCATTTGCGGTTTAAGTCGCTTTGATACTATTAACAATGTTGGATTATAAGTTTATTTTAAATATTAACAATTTTAAAGACATTTTACTTATTTTGACAGAGAAGTTCTTAGTCGACATTTTTTTATTATTATCAAATGCATCAATAACTTATTTTCTAATATTTTCGTTAATATTCCGCTATCTTTACATATTTTTAGGAACTTTGTGAAAAAAGAGTAGTCAAATTATATAAATTAACTTTTACTTTGCCGCATCAACCTCGTTTTTTTTATTGCTCTAATATTTGATTTGTTACCTTTTTATTTTAACTTTTCTTCTGTTACCAAAAAAAATTAGGTTTTTATTGTTTTTCACATTTCCAATTTTTACTGACTTAAAAAAATGAAAATGAAAAAAAATGAAAATGAAAAATAAAAAAAGAGGAGGGTGGGCAGATGAGAGGTAACTGACGGTGGTGGTGAATGAAAAGTAAAAGTGTCCTCCACATTGAATGTTCCAATTTGATTAATTCATGCAATTTAAGATACCATCATTGTTGTGCATATATGGCATATTAAGAAGGGAAAAACTGATTTATCTCTCTCGTATGATATTATTGATCTATTTCAAATGTATGTACTCACTTTTCATCTTTTAGTTTACTCAATCTCTTTACCAAAACATATTATTACAAAGCCTTTTTGGTTGATAATTACATACATCATGTAAAATGACGAAAATGATCGAGTGTTTTTTTTAATAGGATAGAGTAGGATTTTTTTCCCCTTTTTATATTAATTTTTATCAAATTTATAATTTGATTGTGTTATAAAGGCTAGTAAATATATTAATTTTTTTTAAAAAAAAAAGTTTAATGGAACATGACATACCTAGGGGCTAGGAGAGAGATTTTTATTAGTTAATTATATATATTTTTTTAAAATAGAAATAATTGAGTTATATTATGTTCATAAAAGAAACAAATCTCAAACATGTGACCATTAATGAAATTTACTCCTTAAATAACATATACGATGATCGCCAAATGAAATTACCTAAGTCATGGTTCAACTTGCCTTGATTGCTCCAATAATGTAACCCGACAAAGGTATACCTTAATGGTTCAACTTACCTTGATTCTCACATTTAATTCACTGGCGTATCACAAAGTTGGTGTCACTTTTAGTTAGTGTTTAGGCCTACAAATTTCTAAATTCTTGGCAAAGACTTTCTTTTTAAAATTATTCATAAGTTCTAAAAATCATTTAAATTATTCATAGATTTGTATTTTAATTTTACAATGAAAATGTTTCATGAAAAGCCATGGCAATGAACATAATTAATATAAATTTAAAAAAAGAGAAAAAAACACAAAAGGAAAATACCATTGTGTATACGAATAACGGTATAAATTTTGTATAATAAATTAGGAATAAAATTTAGTCCGAAACTATTAATGATGAATATTTTTATAATATATAAAAGTTTGGGTAGTTTTAATTTTTTTAAAATTCACAAATACTAAAATTTGGCCCAAATTCTAGATCTTTTTCTCGAACTTGGGATGTTAAAATAGTAATCACCGGGAAGTTTCCTTAAAAGAAAATTTGACTTTTCATTTTCAGGATATCCAAATGAAAAAAAGGGTGTTCCCTCTTGTCTAAAATAAGTGGCCTAATTCTATTTTTCAGTTAATTCAAATTCATGTCCATTTTAACTTTAATTTTCCACGTGTCATGTTTAAGGTCACAAAATTAAAGGGCATTTTAGTACATTTGACATTGTCGTGCCGTAATTTAACTATCTCTAGAAAAATCACTTTTTAAAATATTCTAAGTATAATACACTAAAAGAAAAATACTTAGAAAGAGTCGCCACTTAATTTTTTAAAGAAATTAAAAAAACTTATAATTTTCAAAGATTTAAACAGAAAAAATCGTTTGAAAATATCAAAGAGGGTTCAGGGTTCAATTTACACTTCGAAAAGGGTTTAAACATTCGAAATGTCCGCTAACATGCGGTTGACCTGTGATTTGACTAAAATATATTTTGACTATTTTTAGGAAAATGGTTTAACATAAAAGAAAATATGATAATTTACAATATTCAATTAACTTTAAAAATAGTTAAATAATGAACATTTTATATTTCATCCTCTTCTTTTTTTTTAGAGAATGAGATCCAAAATGAAACATTTGAATTAAATTACAAGTGATTAAAATATTAATAAAACTAAATTACTTGGAATTTATTTAATTCATTTTAAACCAATTTAATAAATTAAAACATGAAAATAATTTCTTAATTGACTAGCCTAAATACTTTAACTTAAAAAACAATTTTAAGGTGAATAAAACGTGATTAAGTGAAAACGTATTAAAGAACATCTCTTTTTCAGAACCAAAAGTTCTAACTTAATATAAAATTTGACCAATATACTTGATTAATAAAATAAATGAACACAACAAGTGAAATGTATTAAAATAAACCAACACAACGAAAATGACTCGTCTTTTTTGGGGGATCTAATTAAGTTATTTAAAGTTAGAGTTAAATAAGATTAGTCAACACATAATCAAACAATTAGAAGAGTAAGCGAGATAATGAAATTGGGCCCCTTCTTGGGCCAATTTCGCTATATTTTTAAGCTTTAATCTCATTCCCGTTTTGCGTATACACTGGATGTATATCAGTGTATATGAGCGTATATATTAGCTCTTTTCAAGTATCTCTTGCTTCCGAACACATGTATTTTGCTCCAGCCCTGTATTCCTGTGTTTTTGACCTGTAGATCGAGGTATATCGATGTATACATCTTGTATACAAGCTGTATCTCAGCCTTTTTCAGCTTTCTGAGACTTGTTTTCAATTTCCAGCCCTTGTACAACCCTATTCGAATGACTCGGCTGACTTAAAGAAAAGAAAAATCGGGCCCCTATGGCCCAATCATCGAAATGCATCGATGTATACATCTTGTATACAAGCTGTATCTCAGCCTTTTTCAGCTTTCTGAGACTTGTTTTCAATTTCCAGCCCCTGTACAACCCTATTCGGATGACTCGGCTGACTTAAAGAAAAGAAAAATCGGGCCCCTATGGCCCAATCGTCGAAATGCAACGGGAGGGTGGAAGCCTATGAGGACTCGGACATATTTCACATGCAATAAGGTAAAGGAAAGGAGTTAATATATAATCCAATTAACAAAATGCAAGAAGAACACACTAATTTAATGCAAAATGCATATTTTGACTCAAGAAAGATGTATACTAACAAACAATCCTACCAAAAGGAATCACATGGAGGCATACTGGACATCAACAAATTTGAAGAATAAAAAAATAAAATAAAATAAATATAATAGGAGAACACAATAGCCACTTACGCTTAATGAATTAATGTGTCTACTATACATGCTTACATATGGCAAGATAGAGAGAAAAGGACACAAAAAAAGACAAAGCTACTCATTATTATGCATATTAAAAGATATAGCAATAATACATATACTACACTAATCAACATCTTAAATTAAAGGACATATGAAAAGCTATTCTTGTCTCGAATGATATGGAAGTGATTACTCATGAGCGACAATAAATTAAAGACGGTAAAAAAAGAAGCAAAAGTAGTCATACGTTACTACTCATTCTTGAGACAATTGGGGAAGTAAAGGAAAATATGTTCATGCACTATGTCCTGTATAGAATATTAGACCAACAATCCAAATTTAAAAATATAAAAGAAATTAAAAATAAAAAAAATGAAGAACTTTAACACTTATTCCAATATAGCCTTCAAGAAGAAAAAGACTACAAGAGATTGGCAAAGAAAACTAAAAAAAAGGAAGAACGAATTATCACGCAAATTCTAACTACAACCAACAAACTTCATCAATAAACAAAATCACTTTAGATAAATGTTTAAGTCATGGCCACAATGATCTTGAAAAGGACAAGTATAATATTCTTATAATATTCAACACAAACTTTTATCAAAACATATACTTCCACCGTTCCCATAAAGAAAAATGTATTAGTTGAACAAATTTCAATAAACATGAAGCAATAGGATTACTTTTGTAGTAATTTTGAAAAAATTAGAGACTAAGGACACATTTGAAATTTAAACACAACATTTAAACAACCCTTTGAAGTAATGTTAAGCACAAGAAAACTTGGAACAAGGCAAGTTGTAAACAGAGACCTAAACAATTGCTATCAGACGCATTCGAACGACTCCAACAAGTATCACATAAATATTGATGCTACAAAAGAAACTAAGAACGAGCATGGACCAAGCATGATGAATCAATCCTATTCAAGATTACTACTTGCAACTCGGATAACTCATTTTCGAGAATAGCTAAACATAACTGCTTGGTTTATTTGCATCCTCCAAACACATGACAAGCAAACACGGACTCTATTTCGACAAGTATGGACGGAGTAGTATTAAGATGATTAACGAATAAACAAACAGAAACTGAAATAAGCACAACTCAGCTAAGAAAAACTCGAGAAGAGCCATAAACAGAGAAAAGCAGATCCAACAAGCAATAAAATCATTTTGAATACGAAATACACATAATAGTTTCGAAAAGGCTACGAAGAAAAGAAAACTTAGGCTCAAACTATATAAGATCAGCTCATAACCCAACTACTAATATTTCTTGATTTAACACTCATCGGAATCGCAAAGAAGAAGGGAAGAGGCCAAGAGTTGTTTACCTTGTTGTGGGCAACGAACAGGGACAGGGTGAACAAGGAGTAACAACTTGACCACCGACTTCGAACTTCCGGAAACTCCTATCAATACTAGCAGCTCACAAACAAGGGAAGAACGTATATATATTTAAGGTGTATTTCTCTATAAGTTCTTGCCAAAAAAAATCTCCCTCCTCCACAGTGATTGAAAGAGGGAATATATAGAAGAAGAAAAAATCGTTTTGGGGGGGGGGGGGAACCATTGAGAATTCAAACGAAAATTTCAATCCCCTCTGCTATTTTCGAAACCACAGTAAAAGGGATGGGAAAAAGCTGATTTCCGTGAAAAGAGGGGAAAGGGAACGATGAAGTAATCGATTAGGTTACTAGGGTTATGGGTTTGCAGATGGGTGACGTACGGGTTTGATACTGCTCGCGATTTTGGCTGCTGTCCGCAATTTCTGGGTTTGCAGCTCTTGACTTTTGGTTCTCGCGTAGGGGAGAAGAAGAAGTCGGATCGGTTTGGTATGTGTATGCATATGCTGATGTAAGTTGAATGGAATTGTTGGATCGGATCTTTTTGGTACTGAAATGTAAGGGAATGGGCTGATGTAAATTGGAATGGGTTGTTGATGAGGATTTGGGAGGGATGGGAATTGTTGCTGGGAAAGGGAAATAATGAAGTGGGTTTCTTTTGCTGAAGGAATTGGGCCAGTTCAAGTACTGGGCTGCGAAATTGAAAAAAAAAAGGCCCAAAATTTGGCCTTTTAATCGGCTGAAATAAATTGTTTAGGAATAAAAGTCCAACTAAATCTAAATTGTAATCGAATCGAATTTAATGGATGAATTGGTTAAGACTTAAACAAAATGAATTAATATGAATTAATTGATGAGCTTCTTACTCTTAACGAAATAAAATGATTAACTAAATCATAAAATACTTAATTTATATACAAACTAATTAACTCAAAATTATAACTATAATTTAAACTAAATTAAACTAATAAAATATTTAACTAAAAAATGTAAAAATTTTTGTGATGATTTTCCAATGTTCTTAAAATATACTAATTATATACACGAACTACATAAAATATATTTATTATTTATAAAATTATGAAAATTGACTAAAATTACTTAAAATAACTTTGAAAAGCGTTTGGATTTTATAAAACTAATTATTTTAAATTGTTCGAGGACTAAGAAGCTTGCAAATTAATTCCCATCGGGGAGGGTCAAAATTGGGTGTCAACAG
>JAJOOO010079673.1:0-24264 GCA_029582685.1 Solanum piurae
AACACTAGTTGATCCTATTGATGACAAAATTGATTTTCTTGCAAGATCGATTTGTGTCCATCTAGTGTTGACACTTAGCTTTAAATTTAGAAATAATATATTTGTTAAGCATAAGTACCAACACTATTTGATCCTATAGATGACAAAATTGATTTTCTTGCAAGATTGATTTGTGTCCATCTTCATTTAGATTTTCGTGTGTTAATGCCCATGAATATTTGGTGAAATGGCTTACGGACGAATATTTTGAAAAAACTTTACGAGGCTCTCCGTAAGGAGTTGGGGGAGCAATACATATAGCCTCACCATTATCCGTGACATTTTTGGGCATTTAGGAACCATTTTATAGAAATTAGATGATTTTTTCAATTTTTGATGTGTAACGCCCATTAATATTTAGTGAAATGGCTTACAGATGATTTTTTTAAAAAACTTTACAAGACCCTCCGTAAGGAATTGGGGGAGCATTACTTATAGCCTCACCATGATCTGCGGTATTTTTAGGCATTTAGGAGCCATTTTATAGAAATTAGCTAGGCGAGTTTTTCAATTTTTGTGTGTGTGTTAGTTAGCCATGAATATTTGGTGAAGTGACTTTTAGACAATTTTTTTTGAAAATAAACTTTACGAGACCCTCTGTATGGAGTTAGGGGAGCAGTACTTATAGACTCATCATGATCTGTGATATTTTTGGGAATTTAGGAGCCATTTTATAAGAATTGGACTAGGGTTTAGGGTTTATGGTTTAGTCTCACCATGATTCGTGGTAATTTAGGAACCAATTTATAGTAATTAACCAATTTTTTTTAAAAAATCATGTGTGTTAGTTCGCCCATGAATATTTGTGTCACGACCCAAAATGGATGTGATGACACTCGTATTATCCCACCAATACAAGTCAGCTTAAAATCCAAATAACACGAAAATTGTGATAGTAAAACAAGATTAAAAGTTTAATACCATAAAGAGATGCAAAACTCATGATCAACTTAAATGACCCTAAAATCTAGTTGTCACGTGTACAAGTCTCTAGTGTATAACAATAGAAATGAAGAAAATATAAGTCTCAATGTCATTGTTTCTATAATATAACAAGTCCATATAAAAGAGTAAGAGGTTCTTTCGAGAAACATGCAACTACCTCTCAACTCTCCACAGTGAAGTCTCAGACGAAGAAAGGGAGAATAATCATAAAGATCCGGGTTCGTAAATACTTACACAAGTATAAAAGCAAAGAGTGAGTTTCAAACAACACAATAAGCAAATTACTAAATACGAAGTAAAGCAATATAAAATACAAGTACTCCAAACACTCCAACCTGTAACATCTCGCAATTTGAAATAAATAGGAAGAAGCTTATAATTGGAAATAGTCATTTTTGGAAAGAATGAAAATCTGAAAGAAATTATTTAAGTTAAGAAAAGTGAAACTTCAAACGACCATATATCCTAGATTAGGATGAGTTAGGTGTATTTCCAGATATGGTTGGGAAGACCTTGGAATGATCTTTCCAACGCCTCCGAGTTTGCGTGATTCTAAGTTCGTATGAGTGAGTTATTCCCTTTGGAAGTTGGGTTGTTCGAATAAGGAAAGTCTAAAACCGGATTTTTGAAGGGTAATTTAGTCTTTTACTTACCTTATTATTCTGATTCGTTTTTAAGAGTTAATTGGGGTAAAAATCATAGTTTAGTCAATTTAGAAAAAGTTGAGTTCACGCTAGGGCTTGGAGAAAAGAAAAGGAAGTTCAAGATTCGTCAAGAACGTTCAAGAATTGCTTGTGGATTTCGTCGGGGGTGATCCCTACAAGGTATGTGAAATCACATAGTGTTGGGTTAGTTCACCCACACGCCAATCTTGTTTCAATTCAGCGAATTTAGGTTATTTGAATGCAAAGAAAGTGAGTTCTTGAAGAACATTGTTGAAAATTCGTTGAGTTCTTGATGGTTGTGTTGTTGAAGTCTCTTGTTGATTTTGATTCGTGTTTCCTGGTGAATTTTCGAGTTAAATCTGTTGTATGTTGTGGGTACTCTGATCCTAAGTGTTTGGTGAAAGAACCATTGAAGTTTAGAGAGTTTAGAGTTGAAAAACGGAGAAGAAAAATCGTCAAAAACCTGGGGAAGGGGTTGGGGCGTCGCGCCAGCCAGCGCCCCCCAAAAGGGGCTCTGAAGTTCACCCCTTGGGGTGATGCGCCAGCCAGCGCGCCCTAGAAGATCCTCTGAAGTTTGAGGGCTGGCGCCCCGCGCCTCTTAGAGTGCCAGGGACGCCAGTTCTCCCCATTCGTTCCCCACCTCTTCGTACTTGTTCCTTAGCAATGTACCTATGTTTCTAAGTTGATTCCAACACTCTAAGGTACATCTAAACATCATGAAATCATCCATAAACATGAGATCATGAACCTTGAATCCATAATTCAATTCAAGGAAAGTTAGGATCAAGGTCAAAGAAGTTAAGAGTCAAGTCTAGAAGTTAAGGAGTAAGTCAAAGCAAAGTTTCTTAAAGTTTTCAAGAGTCTTTAACAATATTTTAAATTCATTTTAAGACTCAAGTTTTCAAGTTAAGCAAAGAGTAAAGAGTTTGAGTTCATTTCTCAAAAGATATTAGGGAACTAAGTATTCCCAAAGAAGTTTTTAAATATTTTTCACATTTAAATAAGAAAGAAAACCTCGATTTTCAAAGAGCCTTCGTGCAAGTTTTCAGAAAGGAGTAAATGCTTTCATAATTAAGCAAGAGGGGAAACTTTGATTTCCAAGATAGCCTTTGGGCTAAGTTTTTGAGCACTAATCACAAATCACAGAAGAAGTATGTTTTTAAACATAAAGAACTAAGTATATTTTTGGGAGTAGTATTGAGCACCGATATGGGGATGCAAGTTCGTATTAACTCAAATCTCCATAAACCATGTAGCCATCATGGGTAGAAAAGGGTCATACTTTTTAGATGAATCATTTTCGCATAGACTAGTGGATCCACTTAGTGAAGTTAGCTTCCTATATCACGGCAAGGTATAGGATGGGCCTCGGCAGCATGAGGTAAAGCGATGTATCATCACTATAGTTCTTAAGTGATGGTTGTTAGTTAGAGAAACTCCCACAACAGTAGTAGCATGGTTCCTCAAGGGGTTCTGCTTAGTGTGAATGGGGGTATGGGACTTCATTCATGCATTGCACAAGTAGACTTTGAGAGGGAGCATGGTTTGTCTTTTTATGATATTATAATTATGAATTGACAACATGTTTTAAATAATTTTCTTTTTTCTTTATATTGCACTTGTTTTAAACTGCTTTATAATGAAATGAGTCCAGTTAAGTATTCATGAGTTGAGAAGAGCCAAGGTAAGTGTTTCTTTCAGAATCCTTTCAAACCTATATCTATTTTAGCATTCCAACTCGCATACTCGTACATTCAATGTACTGATGCCAATTGGCCTACATCGTATTATGATGCAGACGCAGGTAACTAGGATCGGCATCCAGCGCATCGTTGATCTAGTGAGCAGTCCAGAGTCTGTTGGTGAGCCTCTTTGCATTTCAGAGGATCTCTTTTGTTTACTTTTAGTATTAGATAGTTCATTAGGATGTCGTGGGCCTGTCCCGACATCCATCTCAGTTATTAGAGGCTTCATAGATAGACAGTCAGTTAGTCATTTGTCTTTACTTTGTTATTGACTTATGTTCAGAGTTGAGTTGCCATTTTGGCTAAGTTAAATGTTTATTTTAAAATATTATGAGTTCAGTTCGAGCAGTTCAGTTTATTCTTTGAAAGTACATTTATAGTGTTTGATCATTAAAAATATGCATATAGTTTTCTGCTGAGTAAGTAAGCCAGGCCAAGGGTTCGCTTGGGGCCAACAATGGTCTCCGAGTGCCAATCCCTCTCAGGGTGTAGGCTCGGGGTGTGACACAACCAAACCTCCACACAACTACAACATGCACATAATCAAACTTATCTAACAATTCACAATTAATAAGGCACATATCATGAATACGAACTCTTCAACGCATACAAGTCATCAACACAAAGTTATAATCATTAAGCACAATTCCCCACATAAACAATCACAAGGTACTCAATGATAATGATGTGTAATGCAATGAGATGAAATGTCAAATATAATGATGTATGGCTATCATACGATAAACATCAGTTTAGTATCAAATTGGAACTCATGGAGGACTCACAAGGTTCATGTATCCACCGAAATCATATCCCTTCGACATATCTCACACGTTAGAACTATTTCTCTTCGGCATCGCCGAAACTATTTCCCTTCGGTATCATCATTACAGTGATTCATAACCAATGAAAATAGACATGTTCACACAAATCATGAAAATATGATGAATTTCACATCAATACATAGACCATATCAACACAATCATGATACAATCCCAATAATGTATCAATCCAAACATTCAAATTATCCATAACACTTTACACATCAATATCATCACGTTGTCTTTTTATCACCCTCTTTCTTAATTATAATCATCCAATGTGAACAAGTAATTTCCATCACTAAATATCATTACTCCTCAATACATATAATAAGGAAATATGAGATTCCATATACTTAAAAAAGGTTAAGAAGTTCATTTGCCTCAAACAATCAAACAATCACTTTGGGACTTGAGTTTTCCATTTTTGTTGAGTCTCCAAATTAATGCAATCTATTCAAATAAATAATCTTAATAAGATTTTGAAACTAACAACACTCATATAAAGTATTTTGGAAAACGGGGTCAAATCGACCCAAAAGATCCAATTCCGAAAATGATGGATAATTTTGGAAATTTGTATAAAATCACCTTGCCAAAGATTTTGGAATGCAATAGTTAAAATCTCATTGAAAATGAGCTGAAATCATGCTCAAAACTCTAATTTACTTAAAACACAAGTTCATGAGATAAACCCCCCAATACTCGGGTTTGAAACCCCGACTAGAATCTAAAAATATTTCTTCTAAAATATCTTATCTGTAACACCCCAGAAAATTTTCGAACTGAGACTCGAACTGTTCTTCGTAGTGAGTGAGATTTTATCAAGGAATTTAAATTTTTCCTAAGTGTTAAGATTACTAGATATAGCACCTTGAGTTCCAAGAATAACTAGAGAGAATTCATTGAAGTCATTCCTAAGCTCTTCTATGTTTTGGATCAATTTCAAATGGCCATAACTATCTTTACATAATGATTTAGGTGTTCTATAAGATGGAAAATCAAATTTCATTAAATTATCTTTCCAACGACACCGAGTTTGCTAAGTTTCGAGATCGAATGAGTGAGATATGCCCTTTTGAAGTCAGACTGTCCAGTTAAGGAAAGTTATCCGAAAATAGGTGGGGTATTTTGGTCTTTTCTTTACCAAATCAGATTTAATTCATTTTTAATAATGTTTTAGGGGTCTAATCCTATTAGTTTCAGTTTTACAATCCTAATATATGCCTAGGGTTTTAGTTGAGAGTTCAAGAAGAGAAAAGAAGAGAAAAAAGGAGAGGATCAAAGCGTTCGTCGAGAGTCTTGCATTTTGTTGCGGATTTTCGCCATGAGTTTAATTCCTAAGAGGTATGTAAGCTTCCATAGTGTTGGTTTAGTTCACCTACACGTCAATCATGTTATTTTCAGCGAAATTTCATTCTTGAAGTTGAAAGATTAGAGTTCTTGATAGGTGTTCTTAACGTTTTTTCTAATTTTTTTGTGTTGGGGTTTTGATGATTTCTTGAGATGAAATTTAGTGATTTGAGTGTTGTTTTGAGTAGATTAGAGTGTAATTAAGTTAAGTGATCGAATCCAAGTGATTGGGAAGAAACCGTTCGATTCTAGGCGAGTTAGGGTGAGAAAACGAGCAAAGAAAGTCGTCGAAGTTTTCTGGATTGAGGCCTGACGCCCCACGCCAGCCAGAGTGCCCCAACCACTTCTCTAAAGTTTAAGGGCTGGTGCCTCGCGCCACTTAGAGCGCCAGGGTTGCCTGATGTAACACCCCGTATTCGAAACAGACCAAAAATGCAGATTTTGAGAAGTTGCAGGTGCAATTACAGTTTCCACCCACGGACCGTAGGTCAAACTACGGCCCGTGCTGGTGGTTCGTGGTTCACCACTGCAACCTTTCCCAAAACCCAACTCAGAAAATCGGCAAAGTCTCGACCCACGGTCCGTAGGTCAAACCACTGTCCGTGGTCTGTGTCAGTGGATCGAGGCCCCCTTTACCCAGCCTCTGACGTAAATGACAACCGACCAGCACAGACCATCGTTCGATCTACGGTCCATAGGTCTGACCGTAGGTGAGGGTCAACAACCAGTTAGATGAAAATTATTGATTGGGTTTACTTCAAATGGTCATAACTCTTAGCACCAAAGGAATTATGTGTCCCATGACCTATGATATGATAGATAATTGAATCCTCTTTCCAACGCCACCGAGTTTGCTAAAATGCAACCTCCGAGTAAAATATTATGCTAATTTTAGTGAAGCCCTGTCGGGAAGACTCGACCTACGACCCCAATCTACGGACCGTAGATTGACCTACGGCCTGTAGGTCCCGTCCGTCGATCACTCCAACAGCAGTTAAGTCAGGGGTCTTTTGGTCTTTTCCTCTTTCGTTGGACGCCTAAGCTACGTTGTTTACACCCTAAATTATGAGGTTTTAGTCAGTTTAAGCCTAGAAATATAACTAGAAGTTACCTAAGTCAAATCATTAATCAAACTTAGAAAAATTAGAAAGCTAAGAAGAGAAGATAAGTCAAGAACCCTAGTTCAAGAACGCAGCAAGGTTCCATCAGTTTCAGCCCTGAAATCTAAGGATTTCTCCGTGGAATTCGTCACCAGGTATGTGGGATTTCACTAGTGGGTTCCTTTCACCCATTAGGTCCCTAGTTTTCAGTCAGTTTCTTGATTCCCTTATTATGACTAGACATAGGGTTTCTTGAATGTTAGAATTATTGGGTTCTTAGCTGTTAAAATGATCCAAATCAGATTAGTATGCTAATATTCAATTTATTGCATGCATCCAGAACCCTAGCTATGTATTTATTTAGTTCTTGAATTACACATGTTAGGTCAGATATTTCAGTTATACATGTCTCAGTTATTAATGCATCAATATCAGTTTAATTGTTTCATTCTCAGTTTGCATGTTCAGTTCGAGCTAGTAGTAACTTACAGAAATTCAGTGATAATGTGTTAATTACTTAATCCATTGGGATTAGCATAATATCGAGTTGGACTAGGGTTCAACGTACCCAAATAGTTCCAGAACTACTAGCCACGTAGGTTGTAGTCCCCTCTGTGGAAATCATTTCAGTGATCACGCCAGCATTCCTCTATACCCTTGGCAGGGTATATTGGGTCCTCTCGATGGGGCGTATACATCAGACTCCATATTTAGCTCATGTGGTTTTATTGTCAGTTATTAGTAGCTTCCACAGTTCACTCAGATTCTATTGCATTGACCATTTATCAGTATATTCAGTATTCAGTTTCAGCATGTTATAAATTGGTCACTACACTCAGTTATCTCAGCATTCAGTATCTATATCATGTTCAGATTATGTCATTGCTTATTTGCTTTGTTCAGTTATATGTTATTTCAGCTGTATTCTATCCTGAATGCTCAGTACCTTTTAAGGAATGACGCATACTCTGTGCTACATCTTCTCGTGATGTAGGTTCAGGTTCTCAGCATCCAGATCACGCTTAGATCGGTTCCCGATCTCCAGTTCAGCAGAATCAGTGTTGAGTCCTCATTCTCTGAGGACAATAGTCATGAGTTTCTTTTTTCAGTATTTTTAGTCCTTTTGTTTCAGTTTTTCTAGACTTAACTGGGGCCTGTCCCAGCATTTCTAGTCAGTTAAAGCCTATTTTCAAACATAGATTGATTCAGCTTAGTATTGATTTAATATCTTCCTTGTATTAAACTCATCAGTTTTCATATTTCTCAGTTATAGTATTTGGGTATTCCCCATCATTTCAAATTTATTTATGATTATAGCTTCCGCACAATTTATATTATTCAGTTTATCTTTAGTATGCTCATGATCATACCAGCAGGGTTAGCTTGGGATCACTTGTGATCCTAGGTCTCGTGTCCGTGTCTCGGGGTAGCTCGGAGCGTGACATCTGCCCCCACCCGTTCTTCATCATTTCGTCCATTTGAGTTCTTTCAAAGGGTACCTTTACTCCCCTTTGATTCTAAACACTCTAAACTACTTCTAAACACCTAGAAATCATTCATAACATGAATCATAACCTTGAATTCATAATTCAAATTCAAGGTAGAGTTAAGTGTTAAGTTTGAGAATTCTTTCGAACATTCTAAGAAAGTCCCTTTGAGTCCTTTTGATGAGTCTTCTACAACTTCTAGTAACTTGTTTCAGGACTCGAGCAAGTGAGTATGAGGATGAAAAAAATGTATTCATGAGTCTACTTTGTCATCATGATATCTTTCATATCATGAACCATAACTCTTGAATTCATAATTCACATTCAAGAGAGAGTTAAGAGTAAAAGTTCAATGAAGCCATTGAGTTCAATTGTGAATCCTTTGAGATCCATCATCGATTTAAGTTAAGTTTAAAGTAAGTAAGTATGAGAATGAGAAGATTCGTATACATGAGTTCCTTATTAATATTTTGACCCTTGAGTCGAGTCGTTCATGCCCATAAATTTCGCATGAACTCCATCAGTTGAGTACCTTTAAGAGAAGTAGTATCTTCAAGTTCTAAGTCTTGAGTATTGAGTTCCTAATCCCCTTTGAGATTATATTTCTAATCATGGGACTATTACATGTTATGCATGAAGTCCTTGAGTTGAATTTTTCATACCCATAATTCCACTTGAACCCCATAAGTCGAACAATCTTGAGATGAGAAGTATCTTTGAGCCCTTGAGTTGAGTAGTTCATGCTCATGATTCCGCATGAACCCTCTGAGTTGAGCATTCTTGAAATGAGTAGTATCATTGAAGTTCTTGAGTTCCAAGTATTGAGTTCTATGCATAGTTATTGAAAACCTTGAATTAAGCCGTTCACGTCCATAATTCAACATGAACCTTATTTTAAGAAGTCTTTTTACAAATTATTTTAAAACTTGTTTTAAAGACTTGAGCACTGAGTTGAGAAAGAGTAGAGTTAAGTTCATTTTCTTTAAAATGATATATGGGAACTAAGTAGTCACAAGAGTAAATGTTTTTACATTTAAGATGAGAGGAAACTGAGATTTTCAAAAGAGTTTTGAGCAATTTGATCAGTACTACCTCTTTTAAGAAAAAGATGAGTTTTGAGAAGAGTTTCTAAAATATGATTAGTATGGCAATTGAGTATGTCATCAACGTTTAAGAAGTATGGTATCTAGATATACCATCAATGTTTATGCAATATGACTTCCCGAGTCATCAATGATCATATTAAAATATGATTTTGATATATTTTTGGGAAAGAGTTTTCAAGAGCAGTTACCTCTTTTAAGAAGGTAGTTTGAGCAATTATCTCAAACCACAGAAAGAGTTATGTTTTAAAACATATGAGCTGAGTATATTTTGGTAGTAGTATTGAGCACCGATATGGAGACGCGAGTTCATAATAACTCAAGTCTCCATAAACCATGTAGCCATCATGGGTAGAAAAGATCATACTTTTTAGATGATTCCTTAGTGCTTTTTAGCATAGACTAGTGGATCTAATTATTTAAGGCGTCCTATATGACGACAAAGTATAGGACAATTCTAGCAGCGTGGGCAAGACGTTGTATCACCTTTTAGGCTCATAGTGGTGGTTGTCGGTTAGAGAAACTCCCACAAAGTTATATTGTATTTTTATATACACGCTGACTATTTTTTTCCAATACATTGAGTTGCTATCTACAGTTTTATATCTTTCCATATATATTGCATCTTTTACTATTGCTTTATCCTTGACTATCATGAGTTGAGTATCTTGAGTTGAGTACCTTCGAGTTGAGTATCTTAAGTGGATATGTGCTTCATTGTGTCGAGTACCTTATTGTTAAGTTTCACTGAGTTGAGAACCTTATTACTGAGTGGAGTATCTTATCCTTGAGTACTTCTGAGTTGAGTAAGTTTGAGTACTTTTGAGTATCCTTGAGTATTCCTTGAGTTGAGTAAGTTTGAAAAGAGGTAAGTATGTTTCCAAAGAGGTAAGTATGTTTCCTTTTTATCAAATTTAAATGTTATGCTTTAGAATTCCCCTTACATGCTCGTACATTCCACGTACTGAGCCATTTGGCCTGCATCTTTTCATGATGCAAATCCAAGTATTCAGGATCATCAATAGGAGCTTCGTTGATACCATATGGATTTCGAGTTAGCTATGGTGAGCCTTCTTGCTTCCGGAGGGTTCGACTTTTACTTTCAGTTGTATCATTGTTAGGAGATTGTGGCTCTTGTCCCGATTTCCATCGTTGTCATTTAGAGGTTTCATAGATAGACTGTAGAGTTTCAGAAGTCTGTTAATTTATTTTGTTAAATATTTTAAAGACTTAAGTTGCCTATTTTATGGCGAGTTGAATATATTCTTTTTATTCTGAGTTGTTCATTTGAGTTAAAGTTTTGCAAAGTTGAGTTTATTGAATTTTATTTCAGTTTTTAAGCTTTTCCATGCTTAAGTTAGTCTTCCGCTTATAGTCATCTAGGTTGAGGGTTCGCTTGGGAATCAACAATGGTTTTTGAGTGCCAGCCACGTTCAGGGTGTAGACTCGGGTCGTGACATTATCCATGCTTAGGAAAGTTCAAATATGAAATTTCACAAAAAAAAAACAGAGTTAAAATCAACCTTAAAATCCTCAATTTATCAAAATTTAACTTTATCAGAAAAAAACCCAAATTCCAAAGTTTATAAGCGGTTACTATGATGAAAATAATTGATGAATCAACAAATTTATGTCAAAATCAGCTTACCCATAACATAAGGATCCTAAATATATATTTTTCATAAAATTGAGTCCAAATCGTTAAAACCCTAATTTCCCCCCGAGAAGTATACATATAAGGAAAGAAAACTTGCTAAAAGAAGAAATCATGAGAAAATGTTGAAATGAGGATTGGATACTAACCCCCATATTAAATCGAAAACAATGCCGTAAGAATCACTATATTCTGAACTCTATACCTCCCAATATGCTAAATTATCAAATGAACACAGTTTGAAATTTAAATACATGTACAATAGTATTTATAACAACGCACCAACAACTTAAATTTTCACTAAAAAAATCATAACTTTCTCATACGATAGTGAAATGATTCGATTTTTTTCTTAAATGTCTTAAACAATGATACAAACCTGCTTTTTCAATCGAAACTCAATTCCATGCTTTTTTTTCTAGTCAAATATTATTTCTACTCAGTAAACAATTATTTCATATAGCACAATAAAAATTCAATCTCGACTTAGCGAAAATGCACCAAACTTTACAGATCAGTCCTATAATTGATGATCGATATTTTAGAAGTGTCCAAATAATCTTTCGATCTGTAAAATTAATAAAAAAAACTTTTAGTTGATACAAAATGTTGAAACAATGTCAAGGCACCCAAAAAGATTAGAAACTCAAACAAAAATCATCCAAAACCTCTCAAACACAAGCCAAATATGCCTTTTTTTAACTTGAAATGATTTCTCAGACTCAATGGAATCATCAAACAAACAAGGTCACCTTAACCCAATGTTGATCAAAGTCAACTTTAACTTAAGAATCTCCAAATTCCAAATTAGGACATGAAACTCAGCCAAAAGGTTCGAAAACTGAACCAATCCTTCAACTAGACCATTTGGACCTAGTGGAATCATCAAAACTCAAAAACAACCTTTCTAACCTCACGCATTGACTAAAGTCAAACTTTAGCCTTAACTTTTCTCACATGTCGTCTAATAGATCAAAATCAAACCAAAACTCTTTGGATCCAAACCAACAATATGTCTAGACCAGAGACCATATTCAGAAGCTAACCAAACTATCGGAATTTCATTTCGAGCTTCCTATCACCAAATGTTGACTTTGGTAAACTATCTTATGCTTTCAACTGTCAAAACACAAAAAGTCTTCTAAAACTCATCTCAATACCTCACTGAGCCATTAGTCCTCCCAACCCAAATGTCACTTTCCGAAGTTGATGGAACTGATTCCATTCTAAGACTCGTAGCTCTAGTTGTTACCAAAAACCACTTTTAATAACTTTAATTCTCCATAAAACTCTAAAACTTTCAAAATAACTTAACTCTCCAAAACTCTAATACTTTAAAAAATCAGAACTTCACAATCAAATTTCGTAAACTGATCAGACAAGACTCGAGGAAACTATTAGGAGGACTAAAATGATAATTTTCTAAAAAAATTCAAAAATGACCTTCAAGGTCATTACAATTTGGTGAAATGGCTTTTAGACGATTTTTTCAAAAAAAATTATGAGACCCTCTGTAAAATGTTTGAGGAGCATTATTTATAGACTCACCATGATCTGCTGCATTTTTTGGTCATATTGGAGCCATTTTATAGGAATTAAGCGATTTTTTTCAATTTTTCATGTATGTTTCCCCATGAATATTCGGTGAAATGACATTCAAATGATTTTTCTGAAAAAAACTTTACGAGACTATCTGTAAGGAGTTGGGGGAGCAACACATATAGCCTTACTATGATCTGCGACAGTTTTGGGCATTTAGGAGCCATTTTATACGAACTAGGTGATTTTTTCAATTTTTCATGTGAACTCCCATGAATATTTGGTGAAATCATGACTTTCGATCGATTTTTTTAAAATTTTTTTTATGAGATTCTCCATAAGGAGTTGGGGGAATAGTACTTATAAGCTCATCATTTTCCACAAAATTTTGGACATTTAGGAGTCATTTTATAGAAATTAGGCGATATTTTTAATTTTTGGTGTGCGTTAGTCCATGGATATTTGGTGAAATGACTTCTGATCACTTTTTTTGAAAAAACTTTACGATCCCCTACGTTAATAGTTGGGGAAAGAGTATGTATAGCCTCACCATAATCCGTGACATTTCAGTATATTTATCAGAGGAGATGTTTTGGTCATCAAACTAAAAGTAAGATATTTATTTCATTCTTAATTAGTTTATATGTCTTGATCAAACCTTTTGAAAAAAGAACAAAATTCTATAGCAAAATTTGTTATAGAAACATATGATATAGCTATTTGTTTCTCGCAATCAATTTATTGTTTAGTTTATATGTAGTTCTAGAAGCACCAAATCTTCACATTAGTGTTGTTATATTATTATTTTTTTTATAACAATATTTTGCTATAACAGTCAAAATTTTCTTTTAGACAAACGATGTTTTAGAGAGGTTTGATAATTGGTTGCATATGGGATGAATAATAAAGCAACTATTTTCTATCAACCAGGGTAAAATAAAAATTAAACTTCAAGGTGAAATAGTTTTTTTTACTTATCATAGAAAAGGTAAATAAACACAGTTTAAAAATTCAATTATAACATAGTTTAAATATATTTCCCTTCTAATTAAAAACTTGAGTTTCCAGCTTCATCAATTTGCACTATGATAATCCTTCTCTCCATCTGCAAGTTCAATTGACATCTTTTAATAATATTGAATTAATTCAAAAACATCATTAATTAATTAATTAATTAATTAATTTGTGATTAATTAATTTGTGTTTAGGCTGAGTACATACCCTAGCATAAGCTTTCAATTGGCTTTGTGTAGTTGAAAAATCTTTCTTTAACAACTCCAAGATTAGGGAAAACCTGAAATTATATATGTTTATATTAATCAGACGTAGTTGGACATGAAGCGGATCGATCATATAATTAAATAATTAATTGTTACTTACTTCTTTTTGTTTCTTTCATCACAAGCACGAATGAGAAGCATGCATGTGGAACTCACTAGCACAGAACCAATCCTACACCATCAACAATAATTAATACTAATATTAATACTTTCAATTTCACATTGACAATGTTAAAAAAAATTAATTACCTAATAAGAAATACACAAATTAATGTAAAACTAAATGTTTCTCAATTGAATGAAAGGGTTTTGGAGTACCAGGTTCATATATCTAATTTTTTTTGTGTGGAGTTCAGGTCGTTATAGACTTTTAATTTTATTTTTTTTGAAAATAAGATTTACATATTTGAAAAGTACATAAAAGGAATTACATATCAACACTGGTAATAATTCAAAATATTTTATAAATGAGTTTGAGAAAATCATAATCAAATATCGTTGTTTGATTCCTTTAATTACAACACTCTCACATAAGGTGAAATGACGAAAATATATATAAGATACTTTTATAAAAATGATATCTCTCAAATAATTTCCACAATATAATATAAGAAAGAAAGACTATTATATATGCATTCTAGTATATTAGTAAAACTGATAACTACATGGCTCTATACTTCAGCTTAGAATAGACTAGACTATAAGAAATGAAGTTTTAAACTATATAGACCATAACTACACACTAGTTAGAATTTTACCAATTACTACTAATTAAGGGATTCTAAGAAAATAAAAGGAAACTGATTTTGCCACATTGGTTGGTAAATAATCCAAAGTTTAATGTAAGAGGATAACGCTAAATTACAAAAGTTTTAAAAAATTATATTACAAAGATCAAGTGATTAATTAATTATATATATAGTTTTAGATTAAATTAATCACCCTATTCTTTAAAAAATAAAATAAAAAATTACCTTATACTTTTGTCTTTGACAAGTACATGATGCAATCAAATGAGAAAAATCAACTTCAGGAGTATCACTGCAAATGATCAACATATAAGAAAATAAATTGCATGAGATAGATTAATTATAGAATCCATAAAATTATTATAGAATTAATAAAAATGATGTATATTTCTAAATAAAATAAATGTATATATATATGTTTTTTTTTAGTTTAGAGAGTATTACATGTCATTTTTCATTTGTGATAATATAGCTTCAACTTCAGCACAATATTCCTCAATTGTTTGAACTACAGATTCAGGATCTTGTGCCCTCTTTGAAATCATCAAATGTTCAAATTCATTATTGATCAAACCCTGCATAAATACAATTAAGTAATTTAAGTCGAACAAATAATTTTTTTACTATTTCTCCGTTTCAATTTGTTTATCTTATTATTTTTTAAAATTTGTTTTAAAAAGAATGTCTCTTTCATTTTTTGGCAATGTTTAAGATCATTGTACCAACATATCTTCAGTTTAAGACTAGAAGATTTTTAAAAAAAATACTATTTAGTAATTTTCTTAAACTCTAAGTCAAATAAAAAACAAATAAATTAAAATTGAGGGAGTATGTATAGAAATTGAGTCAAGTTAGATTCTACCTTTTGCAACATTTGATTAAGAAGTGACAATTGGATTTCCTTCAAAATGCTCAATGCCATTTGCAAGATGAAAAAAAAAAACTCAAGTCAAAGGGAGGTTAAAAAAATAAAATAAAGTTTAAGGACGAAGTTAAAATTTTGAGTATATGAAATTCAGATTTTAGAAAAATTAGCTAATTTACCAAATTTTGAATAAATTATTTGTATATATTAAATTAATTTTTAATCATAAATATTGAAAATAAATTACTGAATTTAATAAAATTCGTAAATAAAATTGTAGATCCACTCCTGATTGCATGATATGAATGAGAAAAAAAACCACAACACAAAAAAAAAGGCTAATTTTAGTCATCATCAACTTAATAAACTAATAAAATTAATCATTCTCTCAACAGTAACAAAAAATTGTTTTATATAAATTCATAAAATAAATGAACTGATTCAAACCTCAAAATAGAAATAAAAAGACTCAGCAGGAAAAGTGTTTTTTGTGAGTGACATGCTTCTAATTAATATACTAACGTCATTTAATGTATAAATCCAAAAATAATAATAACAGATTTGATTACATTTCAGTTACAAAAGAAAAAAAGATTAATTTTGATTTCTTTTGATTTTGCATTGACCAGTCGTTTGTTTTATTATTAATTATATATATGAAGGGATTGTTATGTAATAAATTTAAATAAATCTGATTATATGAACACTTATTAATTATTAGTTTCACATGTTATATATTTTTTGTGATATATGATTTTACATATTTAATATTTAACATTTAATTAATTAAAATATGTATTTTGACTATTCATTAGCGATCGGTTATAAAACAGAAAAGGGGTCATATTTACCCTTCGTTATAAAGTTGTTATAAAGTTTTAGTTGTTACACTTTGGCCCTCGAATTGTTTTAGATAATTAAACTCATTAGTGTCATCATTAGAGTAAATATATCCTTTGTTAAAAAAATATAAAATATTTTAATTCAATAGGAATTTGTTTTGCATATCAATCTTTATTGTCTAACAAATTATGCATATATATATATATATATATATTATTTTTTTTGTTACTAGATTTATATATACTAAAATAAAAAATAAAATATTCTTAAAACTGATTTTTTTAAAATTTAAAAAATGTGAGTTTAAAAAATTCATACCTTGTCTATTACTTAGGACGCTTGTTTGACTAAACAAGATCATCATTAAGACCACATGATGATGACGTAATAAAAGAGGAATTGAGTTTTTATTATTAGTATTTTCCCACTAAATATAGTTGTATTAACAAAAATGTTAAATATACACTATTTGATAGATAACGATAAGGATAAATTGCACTATTTGTTACATTCGGTATGTCGTTATTGTGAACCTATCATTTTTGAAATTTTATATTAAATATTGGTAGTAGACTGTTTGAAAGATTTCATATGTCAATTTACCAACTTAGAATCAATTCGATCATTTTTTTTCTTTTTGATACTTTTTTACGAATTAGCGGCAGACAATTTTTTTTATCTAAACAATAAAAATCTATTGATCAGTTTGAACAATTTATGATTTCTAAGAGGGCAAAAAATCCTCAATTTGTAGTGCAAGCAATTGAGGAATATTGTAGTGAAGTTGAAACTACTTTATTACAGATCGAATAACTAATATATGAAACTTATATTAAAGCGCGTAATTATTTCATGATCCCAAAGCTAGCTAGTTCAAACCATGTTATAAAAGGAATAGTTTAATTTACGTTATTATGTCTTCAACAACTTAAAAATATGATCGTTAGGCTAATCGCTTCACAACACCAGGGATGTGAATATTCATGAAGTAATCCTCCCAATTGATGCAACTTGGATCAAATTTGAGCACATCATCCATCTTGCATTCTTTCATTGTCATTCTCAACCTTTCAGTGTTAGAATCATCAAATCTGAATAAAGTATAAAAATTATGAGAAATAATATATGATAAGTTGATAACCAAATAATGCTTAGAATCTACGTTATATATATCGTCAGTGTAAATAACTTTTACACTATCAAGTGTCGTAGGTATTCTGGTTGTCTTATTTTCAAGATTACAAATCACACATGTTATATTAAAGAAACTTACATGTAAATATCTCTTTTGGATCATCTGATAGGGTAAAGTATCTATTACCTCGATGTTGGATATAAGTATTTAAGTAATTATATGCACCGACATTATAAATATTTTTTAATCATCAGTCATCTTTTATTTATTATAGCAGGTAATATGTCTTATTTTTAAGATTTCAAATCCTACACTTTGGAGGCTACTTATCATGTATATATCTTTTGAATGACCTAAAGTGTAAACTGACGATATGTCTTAGAAATCATATCATGCACATACCTTTCATGAAAAATCAAGTAAGGTTTGTAGAGTTTAGATAGACGTATGTCCATATCAATCTTCCTTTTCAAATTTGTGTAGGTTCCATCAATAAGATAATACCATGTCAATACATTTGCCAATTGTAGTACCTAAAACATATGAAAGAACAAGTTATTAGTGTTATAATTACCAAAAAAAATAGTGTTAATTAATGTGAAAGTGTAACTTTATTAGCATTAAATTAAGTAGTACTTTTTAGGAACACATTTAAGGTTAATAACCATAAAGGTCATGTTTACTTAAACTTAAGAGAAAATTCTAGATTAGTTACTACTAACTATAAAGTATAAACTCAAAAGTATATAACTTCCTGTTTGATTGATTAATATAAGTACCCAAAACCCAACAATTGAGAATTGTATTAAGAACATCATGTCAAGGAATGTGGTAAGATGAATGAGATTTCGCTATTCCTAATCAGAGGTCTTTTGGGCTAGATCAACCCAAAAAATCTTAACATGGTGTGATATTATTCGCTTAGAGCCAAGTCTCTGTGACTTTCTCCAAAAAGTCTCACATCATTAGGAGAATTCTGCAACCATACGTAACATTTATACTATTTTTTTTGCTATCACCGTGGAACTTTATTCGTATGATCAACAATTTGTAACGCCGGCCTAACCCACTAGTGATATTGTCCGCTTTGGGTTTAGGCCCGCACAGATTTAAAACGCATCACTAGTTGATAAGACCTGCTTACTTCAATACCCAACATCTCTCATGTGTTTTGCCGATGTGGGACTTCTAATCTTAAGTTGGGGAGTCACATATTCCCCCTCTATGGACTCAACGTCCTCACTGAGGTTTGCCCCATCGTATGAGATTTGCCTATACTCAGCACTGAAGTTTGCCCCGCCTTACTGAAATTCGTCTAAACTCAGTCGAACTCTGGCCCACATTGACAAGGTTGACACATGAGTGACTCTGATATCATTTGTAACAGCCCAACTCGCTAGTGATATATTCCGCTTTTTGGGCCTAGGCCCGCATGACTTTAAAACGCGTCACTAGTTGGTAAGGTCTGCTTATTTAAGTACTCAACATCTCTCCTATGTTTTATCGATGTGGGACTTCTAATCTTAAGTTGGGGCATCACATAATCTTTCACTCAACTAAATTCTACACAATCTGTGACCTCATGGACCTTCTTGAGATTAAATGTATGTCACCCGCGTTCATCTGAATGATAAGAGCCACCAAATTATATAGTCCGTAGGATTCTTTTCAAGTGTATGTGTCTCCAAGCCATTGATAAAGTAAACCAGCCTGTAGACGGGCAAAGATGTAATGCCAGGCCCCGGCCCATGCTAGCTACCTCTCTACCAATTTCATATTTGTCTTATCAGATCATTGACTCTGATACCAGTTATGTGGCTAAAACATTCCCAAAATGTAACCCTAATAGATTCCTCTAATTTTTCAAGCTAACACATTTTTTTCCTAAAGGCTTCACACCATTAAGATTAATATTTCTATACACTTTATATGTAGCTTTCTAATGTACTTTGATCCTCGAATCAAAATCAACCACGAATATCATTTGCGGTCCATTTTCGTTCTCTTCCCTCCCCAAGGAGGTGGGGTCAAAGAAAGGTCTTTTGTTAATGGGTTCTTCACACAATCAATAAGATCTTTTGTTAATGGATTCTTCGCACAACCAATAAGGTCTTGGGTTAATGGGTTCAAACTCTATAAATATATAGAGAAATTATTGATAAAAAACTCTTCACCTTATATGGGTTTTATCACCTATGTGGCACGAATCTGGAATTCTAGATTAGTCGAGTGAGTAAAATTTTGTTATCATATGGTTAAAAAAAGAGAATTAAAAACATTATATTGAAAAGAAACCTTTAACAAGGGATCGCTTCAGGGAAATCCGATAAAATTAGAACGATACGCACCTTTAACAAGGGCCAATGATATCTTGAAATGTGTGCCTGAAAGCTATCCATGCTGCTTAAAAATGTAATCTGCTTCACTTTGATTTTGTTTCCATTTTTGCCAATCCAAGGATTTTTGGTGAAATAATGAAACATGAAAAGTTTGGCATCACCAGATTTCATGGGATTTATTTTAGATGAACTAATGTGATATATGAAGTGATTTTGATATGATTTATTATTTCCATGTGCTACAATTGCTGCAAGGATAGAGTTCACCACCATGTCACCTGGAATCTGTAATTCATGACAAAAGGTTAAAAATATGTATATTAAAAGAAAATTACAATTTTATGATAATTTCATGACGATTTTGCCACAAAATGTAACCATCAGTGACTACTTCCACAGGTTGAACCCGTGACACGTAGATCAGACGAAAAAAACTTTACCGTTGCTCCAATCAAACACCTCATATTTAAAATAAATAAATAAATTGAACATGTATAGAAAGCACATACCAGGTCTGGTTTTGTGTTTGGGTCAGCAAGGAAGACATTTGATATACCTTTACCATATACTAAAATAAAGGTATCCAATGTTCTGCAATGGCAAAGTTATAATATATATATAAATATAAGAGACATGAATATATTATTTTTCTTTATATAAGTTTAAATATAGTTTGTCAAAATGTCTCAATTTATGTAGCAAAGTTTGAATTTCTAGAGTCAAATAGTTTATGTTTGACTGTAAACAAGTTTGACTGTCAAAATTCAAACGGTGTAACATAAATTGGACAGAAAAAGTATCAATTTTACAAACTTACTTCACTCCTTCAATCCATCCCGGAAATGGCTCTTTATAAGTGCTAGTGATAATCGTTGGACGTATTATAACAAGTTGTAGATTCTCTTTCAAGTGTCCTAACATCATCTCTCCCATTGCTTTTGTGAAGGAATATGTGTTTGGCCATCCATGTAAACTTGCCCTAAATGATCAATACTCATGTTAATGTAATAAAAATAATTGTTAAGTATGAACTTGTTTGATTGGGCATCGAGTTTAAAAGGAAATACTATATTTTTATAGAAATATTCTTTCGTTTCATTTTATGTGAAAATGTTTGATTATAAACATGAAATATAAAGGAAATAAGAATTTTGAAACATGAAATCTTTAGCATGCCATGACATTGCATGTTTGGTATGAAAGAAAATATTACTCTAACGTTTTTCAATTTTTTCAGCTTTGGTTGGTTAAGTTTTAAGAAAGTTCCTTAAAAATAAGGAACATGATTTCTCTAGTGAAAGTAAGGGAAACAAGTTTCATGCATTCCACTTTAATGATGTCTTCCTTACACTAACCTCATATTCTCACCCTTCACCGTTCACCCTTCACCGTCGTAGCCCCAGTCTCCACCACCCCACACCCCTACTCGTACTCCACCTTTCATTTGTCTAGATTATATATAAATATCTTAGGAAATAACATACACTGAACTTTCAGTAAGTGGTGCCAATATTTATAGAAGAAATAGTAATTTTTTTTTATCACATTTATAAATAAGGTGTATCCTTGACCCATTGGTTTAGTCTAGTTTTAAGGTACAAGAAGTGTTGAGGTCTTGAGTTCTGTACTACTTAACCACAATTTTAGGCGCATTGAACAAATGCGCTAAGAAGCTTCTTTAGTCAAGTAATGCCATTTTCATTCTAGTATTAATATATATAATTCTGACAAAGCATTGTCGCTTGACAGTCTTTTGCTCAACGTGGATCTGCCCCTGCCTTTATGATAAAAAAATTCACTTACATACTAAATACACACAAAAACAAAGTAAGAAATGTACTTGTTTTTCTTAAAAAATATTTTCCTTCGTACCAAACACATTCATTTTCATACATAAAATGGAACAAAGAGGTAACATATCTCAAAAACTAACCTTTGATGGCCTAGGTCTCTCATGACCATTGTCACTTCCTTTGATGTCAAGCTTTGAGCTTCAAGTTCCTTAAGTTTGTCATCTATCACTTTCCTCTCCACATCAATGTATATGTTGGAGTCACCAAAATTGAATGATTTCTCTAATATAACTCCTTCCCTTTCCGCACAAACATAAGCTGTGAGACAAACAATGAAATGTAACTAACATGACAATTCTCTTCAAGAAGCTTCGCATAAAAAGGGATATAAATACACAAATAAATTAAGTTATACATAAAAGATGACATATTTGGTTTTCTCAAAATAATGCTAGTAATGAAGATTATTAAAATTAATATAAATAATTAATGAAAGGGCTTTGTGGTCGGGCCCTTTCTTAGACCCTGTGTATATCGAGAGCTTTAGTGCACCAGAAATATAATAAATTAATTGAGTTTATAGTTAAATATTGAGATAATAATCAAAAACTTACTTGGAAGTATCACTCTTTGAGAATTTTCTACCTAAACTTTCTGGTGTTCGCGTTTTCAACTTGAACTATCACCAACTATTTATCAAAATATACTTCAAAATTAGTGAGAATTATCATCATTGGATTAAATTTTATGGGCAGTTGTCATGTGCCTTTTAGCAATTTTATTCAAATACGTGGTGTAGTCAGCTTCGAGGTGTATTTTGATTATATTTGGTAATAGTTCAGATGAAAAATGCAAACATCTATAGTTCAAATATAAAACTCGAAAAAAATGATACTTCAATTGTGTTTTTGACTACTATTTTAATATTTCACTATAAACTCAATTTATTTATAATTTTGGATTCAGAACAGATATATCCCTCAATGAAGAAGAAGGGTGAAGTTCTTTAGGCAAACTTTAAAATGTGGTGAAAAGAGTTTAGTGGTTAATCTTATTAATGATTTTGTTGATGATAATTAAATTAAATTAGAGTATGCAATATGATATGAACAACAATTCAAGTCATTTTCCAAACATACAAAATCTTGAACTCATTAAATAAAAATTCTAAATCCACTTCCAAAATGTGTATCATATAAAAAACTGACCAGTGGATACATGAACAAGAATTTTCACATTTGCACATCTTTTAGAAAACTTGAGGACATTGGAGGCACCAAGCACATTGATATTCATGGCAATATCATATCTATAACAAGAAGAAAAATGATACTATAGTGAAATTAAACATAGGGAAATAAATCAAAATGTCTTGCATTAAAATTAAATAAATAGTCGGAATACTTCGATAACCCATTAAATTTCTATGTTAATTTTATTTAGACATTCGAGCTATGTTTTGTTCTGGTTAAGCACCTGATAAGATATTCCTATTAAATTCTTCCAAGTCAAGTTGCACAAAAGTATTTTGTGTATGTTCTCAATTGTCCATTATGTAGATAAGTTAACCACTTCAAATATGTAACTTCCTTATCTAATTATACGCATTAGCCATAACTACCTGTAAAACATCATGTATGTTCCAATTGAAGCTGATGTGTGTAACTAAAGGAGGTGATATAATTTATGTGGGTAACTTACTACGTAACATATGATTGAGAATACACACAATTTTTTCTTCAAAATTTAAACGGAAAGTGTTCCTATTTATCTGTTCAGGTACTCAATTGAAATACAACCTAATTTAAATATCTAAATGTAATTTACTGACATCGTCCATATATAAGGGATTGTCGATATATTCTGCCAATTAAATATGATCATATATATGAATACCTCTCATCAAATCTAGTAGTTGTAGCTGAGTGTATGATAATGTCAATTTCTTTTAGGAAAAATTACAAAAGTATACTACTTAAGACTTCTATTAACAAAATATCAATATACTTATATTTAATTATAAATTAAGTTTTTAAATTACATACATAACAAAACATTTAATATCGAATTTTCTCTCTCTGACTCTTAGTAGTTCGTGCCATATTATGTGGAGTGTAATTAGGTATTTAATTTTATCATATATTCTCTCTCATTAAACAGACCCACATCCACACGTTTGTTTATTCCTTTTTATTTCCTTTTTTTATGTTTTGTAGTAATTTATTGAGATTCCTTTTATATAAAGATTTGTGGTACCAATAAAGTTGTTACAGTACTATAATTGAGGTATAGTTCCAAGAAATATTACAAATCCCTTTTCACACGTTTCATTATTTTTTTCTTTTCCTTTTTACGTTTTGTAGTCATTTTTTCTGTCCATATTGATTTATTCCTTTTATTTAAAGATTTTTATGATACCAATAAAATTAGTACAATTATCAATAACTGAGTTATTTTCAAGATATATTATTATTCCTTTTTTCAGCGGTATATTGAGATAACCTTCAATTTTATTCATCCATATCTCTTAAACCTTACATCTTCTTCACTTAATCGCTTGTCATTCCAATTAACCAGAGGCCTCACCATAATTTCTAACACCTAACCATCCATCTTCTTCTTATCAGATTCTAACGCCTAACAATTTTTTTACTTGAACAGAATATGTTAATTCTGGTAACAATCCAAATCAAAATATTAACCTTTTATAGTTTTTTTTACAATTCACCGTTATAGGTTGGTATATAATTCAAATAATTGAATTACTTTATACAACCATTATTATGTCAATTGATTTTAGCATTACTCA
>JAJOOO010079674.1:0-17665 GCA_029582685.1 Solanum piurae
TTAATTCTGGTAACAGTCCAAATCAAAATATTAATCTTTTATAGTTTTTTTTACAATTCACCGTTATAGGTTGGTATATAATTCAAATATTTGAATTACTTTATACAACCATTATTATGTCAATTGGTTTTAGCATTACTCAAATATTATACCAAATTTGTTTTATATACCATTAAGTTTACCAAGTTTTGTGTAGTTTTTATTATAAATAAATCAATTTTTTTACATTAATAGAGTGTGTGTTTTTCTGGTATCATTCAAACCATGATTTTAACTTTAAGTAGTTTATTTCAAATTTATTATTTTAGGTTGGTATATAATGCAAACATATGATCCCTACATACAACCATTATTATGTTCCTATATGTTTACCAATTTCCGTTCCTATTTTAACGTAAGTTTACCAAATTTTTCCTTTAACAGATTGTATTTATTATGGTTCCAGATTAAACCAATATATTAACACACCTCATTTTTTCAATAGTCCTATATTTTTTCAAATAATTGGTTTAATCAACTTTTTACATTAACATAATCTATTATTTCTGGTAACCAAGTTCTTCACATTAACTAGTTTTTAATTATTTTTGTTTTAGGCTGGAATTATACCAATCTCACTTGCTCATTCACAACACGATTATTAAATGAGTTTATGATAGCCATTAATAACAATTACGGATTCAATAATATTAATAAGATACCAAATAGTAATCAACTTTCAAATAAGGCTTCATTGAGTTCAACTGTATAATCAAATAAATGAGTTCAACTGCATAACTTTCTGCAAAGTAAAAATAACAATAAAAATACTATAATGCTAATTCTCATGTGATTTTTTTGGGCAAGTCTTCTTGTTATGCCCATATAAACCACATTCACTAGAGGTGACTTTTCTTTTCTTCCCCTTTCTTTCGGTGAATTCTTTTTTGCGATCATTTTTTGGTGGTCTGCCTGGCTGCTTTCTTGCAATTGGTGGTAACATTACCTCTTTCAAAACATGTGATGGAACATCCCAAGTGCTTTCGCAAGGCAAGGGTTCTATTGGTATTGCATATGTATCCTGATAATTCTTATTATTATAATAAGCGGAATAGTAGTCATTGCGATGTTTATTCCTATTTCTGATAGCAACAATTGCATGACTACAAGGGATCTCATCATGTTGAAATCTACCACAACTGCACATACGAGTATTCAGACATACTGTAAACCTCTTTGCACCATCTATAACTGTATGAAGGTATTTTGTTGAGGAGCGTACCTTCAATTTAAAACATACATTATCAATAATAATACCAAAACATACTATGTATAATATAGTATTGTTAATACTTACTATGTATTCAATTACAAACTCTTAATAATTTGCTAAATTTTGCAGAATGCAGTTACTACATCCATATATTTAAACATCTTGGTAGTTACATTGGTAATTGATGGCACACAACTAAGTTTTTTTTTTATACACTCTAGTAAGTGACTAACTTTTTCACCAATTACTGAACTAATAATAAATTGACATACTTGTGGTAATTCGCACTAATAGATATACCAAATAATTTATTATACCAATAAACATATCATAAGTATTCTGACATTTAAGGTATTACAATTTAGACCAAAAAATACATCAACACATACCACCAATTCATAGAATCAACTATTCCAGCATAAGTATCAGATCACATACCAATCAACATATTATCAATTTTTCAATTTATTATATACACCAGTTCAGATGATTAAAATACACCAAAAATGTACCAATATATTATCAATTTTTCAATTTATTATATACACCAATTCAGATAATCAAAATAAACCAAATAATGTATCAAAATATTATTTTATTGTTGTATTTTATATACCAAATAATACAACAAAATACACATATACAAGCACCTACAATCTTACTTGCATTTGGTATGTGTACACCATATCACATATCAAATGTAACTATTGATACAATCTGTTAACATACGCCATTCAACATACCAATTTAAACACACAATTTATGATGTTATTTTAAGGTGTTGCATTAATCAATTAAACCTAAAATTTTCAAAAAAAACATATTCGACACATCAGATTACAATAAAAATCATATGAAGTTGTTGTAATTACACCAAAATCGTTAACATAAAACAACGAGTCAATACCAAAAGAATAAAAATCCAGATGCTGTGAAAAACTCAATATTATTCCACAAACAATTGATAAATTTTAATATTTATTTAATAATTAAACCAGCATATTGATGCTCCAGAAAATCAAACAAATCATATAAATTATATTCCACCGAAATAGATAAAATAAACCAAAAGAATAACTACAATAAAGATTAAAATCGATATGTTGTGAAAAATCAAATACAACCACGAAAAAACCCACCATATGAATTTTTTTTTATCAATTACCTGATGAGTCTCATCGCCCGCTATGTTGAATTAGAATTGAAAAATTATTGGTATGCATTTTGGATCGTCAATCTTAGTAGAGAAGAGGAGTTTTATTTTTGTATGAAACCTCTCTTCATGGGAGATAATATATAACAAATTGGAGTAAATCAAGGAAAATAAAATAATTAGAGAAATTTAAGGGATGTGTGATATTTATGGCTGACTTGGTAAACGCTTTTTTAAAAAAAAATAAAAAAATCTAGTTTTGAAAAAAAAATATTGTTATAGAATTAAAAAAGAAAAGTATTGCTATATTGATGTAATTAAAGACTTTAAGTTGTATATTTAAGTTTTTTGCCCTTTCTTTTAACATCTCATCTTTCATCTCTGAGTTTTCAATTCCAAAATCCTCAATTGAAATATCACCAGCAATTGGAAATACTTTCTCTTCTACCAGAGAAATTAAGTTATTTGCACCTATTTTTTCTCTTAGAACATTAAATAATTCAGCCTGCAAAATCTGTGAATGCAAACTTACAAGTCAACAATCTTTTTTATAGAATTTAAATAAAATAATAATGAAATACTATATCCATCAGAGAAAATATTACTTTATAAAATACTATCGATAATTTATAACATATTGATAAATCAATAAGAATAACATGTCTAATACCTCATCATTGAAGCGCTTTCGGGCTGATTTGGTGTCTGAAGCTCTTAGCAGAAGAAATAATCTTTTTATATTTGGTTGAACTCTAAGTATCTTCTCCACCACAACTATATTACAAAAAACAAATACAGTAGTATATATAAAATTAAAAAATAAATAATTATTTAAGAAATTTATAATCTTAAAATACCATGAGATTTACGTGTCTATTTCATTAGAGAAAAAATGAACCCCCCTCCCCAAAAAAAAAGAAAAAAGAAAACATGGGCCTAACTCAAGTACTCAACTCCAAAAGTTAGTTGAAAAAAGAATCGTCGACAAACTATGTATCAGAAGACAAATAATCCATATTCCAACCTAGAAAGGAACTCAATTCCGCGAACCCTCCTTGGACACACGCTCAGAATTGGATATTGAAGTGAGGACAATATATATAAAATGAGGTTCGATATTAGATATTAAAATTGAAATTGATGTGATCTGATACTATGATAAGAAAATGAATTTCATATTTAACTTAATCTCAAAAATTAGTTATGAGATGAAAATTTTCAATCAACGTATATATAAGAAGGTAAGTAATCATATCCATAATCCATATTCACGTTCATGTGGAAACTCAACACAAATAAAAAGTTAAATAATTTCTAAATATACAAATATATCATCCTCTTTAAAAATGGATTAATACAAAATCGGTGACATATATATAGAGAGAAAAAGAGTACGCTTTGCAAGGAATCCAGTGGCTCCAGTAATGAGAATAGTCTTGCCTTCTAGAAATGGTTCAATTTTAGATAATTCCATTGTGTAGAAATTGTTAGGAGAAAAATAGTGTAAAAATTGGGAAGCTAAATTCTACAATTATGAATAATGATATTAAAAATGATATATGATATGAATTCATGTACTCATCTTTATATAGGAAAACTAGAAGATTAATACTAGCTAAATGTATATAGGGAGAAAATTAGGTAGGATTTTGTCTAAAACGAATAATATTATACGATATTAAAAATATTTATAATCTGAGCAATTGATATCGGAATTAATGATTCAAATAAGTGTGATGGAGAGGGATTTTATTTATGATGTTTGTCATGCCAAACTCCTTTATATTTTTTACAAGTTAGTTAGTGATGCCGTGGGACTTTTTGATGATTTTTGTCATGCAAAACTCCTTTATTTATTTTTTAACAAGTTGACACGCAAAATTATAAGAAAAACTACTTAATTAATTATATGCATATTATATTGATTAATTTAATTTATATTTTTGAATAATTATTTATTATTTTATTATTTTGTATTAGATTTAGAATGAGTAATATTGAGATATATGACAATTTAAAATTAGTCTAAAATAGAGCTCTTAATTATTTATTCATTTAATTATCTCCATAATTTAAGCTTTCACTCCAAATCAGCTCACTCTCTCTCCTAATTTTCCCCTCTCCCGTTTCTTCACAATTCTCTCTCCTCCTCCCTCACAAGATCTTCTTCTGTCAAACTCATCTGTATTACTGCATTTTCAGTAGGATCTCTTTCCATCAGCTTTGGTGAGACATCTTTGCTTCCGAAGGGCTCTAGTTTAGCTAGTTCAGTTTAGTTAATTATTATTTATTTCTAGTAGAATAGTAAGGTACGTAATTGTGGGTCTTGTTATGGTATCTATCCTCATTTTAGTAAAGACTTCATAAACAAGTTAAATGAGACGGATTGAATTATATCTCAGTTATTTCTCAAACAACTCTACTTTCAAGACATATTATTTATAAAGTTATTTGAGTTATGTTTTCTACATATAGCTCATCTTTTAAAATTTAGTAGTAAGTCAGGTAAAAAATTTACTTGGGATCAACAATGATTTTGAGTATCGATCACGGTCAAATTATACGTTTGAGGAGTGACAACCCCACCATAATAATGATCTCTTTTTTTCAAAAGAGAAAAAGAAAAAAGAAGAGCTTAATATATATAAAATAAATTTTAAATAAAAGTCAGAGGCAAGGTTCCTTTATAATAACAAAATAATGAAGAATGTTTTTGTACCTAAATAAAACTATTTATTGTTCAAATATATTAAACATATTCTACCTTGCATTAATCATTATTCTAGAGTGGATTTTAAGAAATCCGTCTTGTCGATATTGTCGATCTAACTCGACATATTAAGTCTCCAATCTTACAAAGATTTTTGTGGAATTACACTAGACATATTATTCTGAACTTATCATTTTAAAAAATTTATACTAAATATTGGTAGTAGACCTGTTCGAAAAATTTCATATGTAAATTTACTAGCTAAGAATCAATTCGATCATTTTTTTGCTTTTTCATACTTTTTTTTCAAATTAGCGGCAGACTATTTTTTGTTCCTAAACAACAAAAATCTTGTTAATCTTATTTAACGACGAATTGTCATGTTAGCTACATGCTATTTAAAGATAAATTAGTGATGAATAATTCATTGACACTATTTTATTGTAGATCGAATAACTAATACACATGAAGCTTATAATAAAGCGCGTAATTATTTCATGATCCCAAAGCTAGTTAAAATTATTATAAAAATATAGTTTAATTTACGTAATTATGTCTTCAACAGCTTAAAAATATGATCGTTAGGCTAATCGCTTCACAACCCCAGGGATGTGAATATTCATGAAGTAATCCTCCCAATTGATGCAACTTGGATCAAAATTGAGCACATCATCCATCTTGCACTCTTTCATTGCCATTCTCAACCTTTCAGTGTTAGAATCATCAAAGCTGAATAAAGTATAAAAATTAATTAAGAAATAATATATGATAACCAAATAATACTTAAGAATCACTTGCAAAATGTTAAGAAAGAGAGGGAAGATATAGAAATTAGAGTCTGCGTTATATATATCGTCAATGTAAAAAACTTTTACACTATGATCAGGTCATCTAATTAGCATGTTGTAGTAGGTATTCTGGTTGTCTTATTTTCAAGATTATAGATCACACATGTTAAATTAAAGAGGCTTACATGTAGATAACTTTTAGATGATTTGATAGTGTAAACTATCTTTTACAACGACGATTGTATAAGTACTTAAGTAAATATATGCACCGACAATATAAATAATTTTTAATCATCACACATATCTTTATATGTTATTGCAGGAAATATATCTTATTTTCAAGATTTCAATCCTACATTTTAAGGAGGCCTGCTATCATGTAGACATATGATAGTGCGATTTAAAAAATCATTTACACCACGATAGGTTATACGATATACGTAACTCTTAAAAATTATAATGTGCACAGACCTTCCATGAAAAATCATGTAAGGTTTGTAGAGTTCAGATAATCGTATGGCCCTATCAATCTTCCTTTTCAAATTTGTGTAGATTCCATCAATAAGATAATACAATGTCAATACATTTGCCAATTGTAGTACCTAAAACATATGAAAGAACAAGGTATAAGTGTTATTGTTACCCAAAAATAAGTAGTTCATTAAATAAGGAGAAATTACCTAATTATATAAATATTTCTACTATATTTACTAATTCTCCTTATAGTTTGAGATGATTAAATTTTATCTCACTAATTAATAATTTCATACCAGATTTCAAGTCAGATACACCTAGATACATATATTTTCTACCAGATACATTGAAATAGGGTCTAGGGAGGCAAGCGAAAACAGGAGGGAGGCGAGTGAAATTTGTTTATGTATCATAGATACATGTGAATCACACTAGTTACATACTAGATGTATCTGATGTGATTCGCATGAATCTGGGATACCAGATACACAAGCAAAATAAGAGAGTAGCGAGCGAGATGGGAGGGAGGTGAGCGAGAATAGTTATCATATATGGTTAAAAAGAGAAAATTAAAAACTTTATATTGAAAAGAAACCTTTAACAAGGGATATTCGATAAAATTAGAACGATACGCACCTTTAACAAGGGCCAATAATATCTTGAAATGTATGCTTGAAAGCTGTCCATGCTGCTTAAAAATGTAATCTCCTTCACTTTGATGATGTTTCCATCTTTGTCAATCCATGGATTTTTGGTGAAGTAATTAAATGTGTAAAGTTTCATATCATCAAGTTTCAAGGGATTTCCTTTAGATGAACTGATGTTATATATGAAGTGATTTTGATGTGATTTATTATTTCCATGTGCTACAATTGTTGCAAGGATTGAGTTTACTACCATGTCACCTGGAATCTGTAAGTCATTACAATTTCATGACGATTGTCATAAAATGTAAGCATCAGTCACTTCCACAGCTCAAACGTGTGACATATAGATCACACGAAAATAACTTTATCGTTACTCAATCAAACACCTCGTATTAAAAAATAAATAAAAAAATTGAACAAGTATAGAAAGGACATACCAGGTCTGCATTTGTCTTTGGGTCAGCAAGGAAGACATTTGATATACCTTTACCATATATCAACATAAAGGTGTCCAATGTTCTGCAATTGCAAAGTTTTGAGAGTCAAATAGTTTAAATTTAACTGTAAATAAGTTTGACTTTCAAAATCTGAAGCGTGTCACATAAATTGGGATAGAAAAAGTATATCAATTTTACAAACTTACTTCATGCCTTCAATCTATCCTGGAAATGGCTCAGATCAAAATCTGAAGTGTGTCACATAAATTGGGATAGAAAAAGTATATCAATTTTACAAACTTACTTCATGCCTTCAATCCATCCTGAAAATGGCTCTTTATAAGTGCTAGTGATAATCGTTGGACGGATTATGACAAGTTGTAGATTCTCTTTGAAGTGTCCTAACATCATCTCTCCCATTGCTTTTGTGAAGGAATAAGTGTTTGGCCATCCATGTAAACTTGCCCTAAATGATCAATAGTCATGTTGATGTAATATAAGTATGAACTTGTTTGACTGGGCATCGAGTTTAAAATAAAATATTCTTCTTTATAAAAATATTCCCTCGTTTCATTTTATGGGAACATGTTTGATTGTACATGAAGTATAAAGGAAATAAGAATTTTGAAACATGAAAATCCTTATCATGCCATGACATTGTATGTTTGGTATGAAAGAAAATATTACTCGAATATCTTTCAAATTTTTTATGTTTAGTTGGTTAAAATTTTAAAAATAAGTTTCTTGAAAAGGAGAAACATGACTATCTAAGTGAAAAATAGGAAAATAAGTTTCACGCATTCCACATTGATGATGTCTTCCCTATATTACAACACACCTCATCTTCTCACCCTTCACCCTCGTAGCCCTAGTCTCCACCCCTTAGACATGTACAAGAAGTATCGTGGCTTGACACCCCTTCGCTCAACCTGAGTCCACCCCTGTCTTTATGATAGAAAAATTCAAACTAACCTTTGAATGCCTAGGTTTCTCATGGCCATTGTCACTTCCTTTGATGTCAAACTTTGAGCTTCAAGTTCCTTAAGTTTGTCCTCTATCACTTTCCTCTCCACATCAATGTCTATGTAATAATCACCAAAGTTGAATGATTTTTCTGATATAACACCTTCCCCTTCCCCACCAACATAAGCTGTGAGACAAACAATACATAAGAGATGTCATATTTGATTGTCTCAAAATTATGCTAGTAATTATAAAGATTTACCAAAATTATAGTAGTGGCAGATCTTGAGTTAATATAATATTCAATAAATAAATTGAATTATTTACAGTCAAACATTGACCTAATATAATAGTAAAACACATTCGAAGTATCACTCTTTTGTGAATTTTCTATCTAAACTATTAGGTGATTGTGTTTTCTAATTGAACTATCACTAATTGTTCATCAAAACACACATCAAAATTAATGAGTCAATTTTCATAGGATGAAATTTTATAAGCAAATTAAGTTGTCACTCGCTTTTTTGATGAATATATTTAAATAATTGGTCTAGTCAGTTTTAAAGTGTGTTTTTAATAATAGTCAGAAACACAAAAACTTGATAAATTAGGTATGAAACTCACAAAAACGTGATACTTCAGGTGTATTTTTTACTATTATCTCAATATTTGACTGTACACTCAATTTATTTATTCTCCTAGCTAGTAAGAAAAAGAGACAAATATACTTTTAACTTTATAATTTAGAGCAAATATATTCATGTTAAAAAAGTGGTGCAAAATATACTTCCAAAATGAGTATCATATAAAAAACTGACCAGTGGATACATGAACAAGAATTTTCACATTTGCACATCTTTTAGCAAACTTGAGGACATTGGAGGCACCAAGCACATTGATATTCATGGCAATATCATATCTATAACAAGAAGAAAAATGATACTATAGTGAAATTAAACATAGGGAAATAAATCAAAATGTCTTGCATTAAAATTAAGGAATATATTGAAAACCTCTTAAATTTCTCAGTTAATTTCATTTAGAAACTTGAGCTATGTTTTGTTCTGATTAAGCATTTGAGCAAATGATAAAGTGTTTTTATTAGACACTTCTGGCTCAAATTGTACAAAAATATTTGTGTGTATTCTCAAGTGTCCATTATGTAGATAAGAATAGCCCGTTCAAATATATCACCCCTTTTAAATACACATTAGCCAATCAATAACATGTAAAACCTCATGTATGTTCCAATTGCAGCTAATGTGTGTAATTAAAGAAGGTATCATGATTTATATAGGTAATAATTTAACTACGTAATTGACGTTTGAGAACACACATAATTTTTTTCAAAATTAGAACGGGAATTGTTCCTATCATATGTTGAAGTGCTCAATTAAAACACAACTTAATTCAAATATCTAAATGAAATTTACCGACATCGTCTATATATAAGGAATTATCGATATATTTGACCAATTAAATATGATCATATGAATATATACCTCTCATCAAATCTAGTAGTTGCAGCTGAGTGTATGATAATGTCAATTTCTTTTAACATCTCATCTTTCATCTCTGAGTTTTCAATTCCAAAATCCTCAATTGAAATATCACCAGCAATTGGATATACCTTTTCTTCTACCAGAGAATTTAAGTTATTTGCACCTATTTTTTCTCTTAGAACATTAAACAATTCAACCTGCAAAATCTGTGAATAAAATTGGCTTTTTTTTAATTAAATCCCATCAAATCATTTATGCTTCATAAGATTGGATAATTTAGAATATTTTTCTTTTATATGTGATTTATTTTAATTTTATTAAAAAGAATAACATGTTTAATCACTACATAAAAAATGATTTTTAGCAGCAATTAATTAACGACAATAGCTCAATTGCCGCTAAATATGTAGTTTTAGTAGCAATTAGCATTCTTTATATATGTCCCTAAATTTAGCCTTTAGCGACATTGGATCTAATGACACTTAACTAATGTCGGTAAAGATTTTAGCACTCTTTATTAATGTGTCTATTTATTTCCGATAAAAATTGTTTTTGTTGTAGTGAATACCTCATCATTGAAGCGTTTTTGGGCTGATTTGATGTCTGAAGCTCTTACCAGAAGGAATAGTTTTTTCACGTCCGGTTGAACTCTAAGTATCTTCTCCACTAAAACTACGTTAAAAAAAATACAAGGGATATATATGAATGAATATATTTATTTATATATATATAGAGAGAGAGAGAGAGAGAGAGAGTGTATGTACTTTTTGCAAGGAATCCAGTGGCTCCGGTAATGAGAATAGTCTTGCCTTCTAGAAATGGTTCAAATTTAGATAATTCCATTGTGTAGAAATTGTTAGGAAAAAGATAGTGTAAAAATTGGGAAGCTAAATTCTACAATTGTGAATAATAATATTAAAAATGATATATGATATTATGAATCCATGTACTCATCTATATATAGGCAAAAAAACTAGAAGATTAATACTAGCTAATTTAAGAATAGGGGAGGCTTCTAATTTTAAGGAATTTATGTTATAGATTCACCCTAGGCCTAAATGTATATAGGAAGAAAATCACGTGGGATTATTTGGTCTAAAATGAATAGTATCATATTGTATTAAAAAAAATTTGAACCGCACAATTGATATCGGAGTTAATAATCCAATAAAATAAGTATATAGAGATGGCAAAATGATAGTGTGAGACTCAATTTATGATTATTTTTTTTTGGTATAATTTACCAAAATCCGATAGTGTTAAGAGCTAATTACATTATTTCTCTACTCTTTTCCAAATTAAATTACAAAAATCCCTTAAAATTTATGAACTTCGGATACATCAACAGACATCCGGATACATAGGTGAAGGATGTATCCGAGAGAAGGGAGGGATGTATCAGAGAGGGGATAGGACATCCACATACATCACTGGACTTCTGAATACATCAACAAACATTACATAGGTGAGGGATGTATCCGAGAGGGGAGGTATGTATCCGAGAGGGGGGGATAGGGATGTATCAGGGAGAGGAGAGTGATCTATTCAAGAGGGAATTTTTGAATTTATTTTTAAATGGTAGGAAACTTTAAAGGTAAAATAATTAAGATTCGTATTTAGGTAATTTTTCCTTTTTGTATATGTCAAACTCCTTTTTTTTTTTTTTACAAGTTGACAAGCAATTGTTATAGTCCATATTAATTTCTTAAGCTAACTCTATAATTAAGTAGGGTTCAATTGTACCAAAGGTTTGGCCCAACTAAAGCTCTCTTTCTAGCTAGCTCACAATACTCAATGTGTAATCCAATAATTGATTAATTAATTAACATAGACTTGGGCTAAATCCTAAATGTGCCAAATTTGTTTTCATATTGCTTTTATTTACTTTTTTCATATAAAATTAGTGAGTGTTTCAACTAAAAGTTACTAATATGGAGAAATACATAACCAAGAAGGATTTTAGGATAACTACTAATATAATTATTTAAATAAAAAAAACGAATACTAAAAAAAGTTCAGATTTTGAATTGAAATTTTAAATAAGTGGTTCTTCAAATCTTTCTTCAATAAGGAATCGTATTAGGTGTTATTTCTATTAAGTTGCAGAATTATTTCTAACTATCAACAGATTACTGACCTTATTTCCAAAATTGAATGAACTGTGGTTAAATAGCTTAAGCCCCTAAAAATTTGTTGAAGATTAATACTGATGGAAACAAGGATGCCATTGGAAGAGCTGGAACTAGAGGCATTTAATTTGTAGACTAGTGAGAATGTTCTTCTTAAAGTGTCACCCATGAAAGGGGTGATGAGATTTGGCAAGAAAGGCAAGCTAAGTCCGCGATACATTGGTTTCTTTGAGGTTCTTGAATGGGTAGGACCAGTGACTTATAGATTGGCTTTACCTCCTAATCTATCTGGAGTTCATCCGGTATTCCATGTGTTCATGTTGAAGAGATATCATGGTGACGAAGATTACATCATTAAATGAGACTCAATTGTGTTAGACAAAGACCTCCAATATGAGGAGGAACCAGTTGCAATTCTTGATCGTGATGTGCGTAAACTGAGGACCAAGGAGATTAAGTCCGTGAAAGTTCAATGGAAGTATCTTCCCGTTGAGGAAGCTACTTGGTAAACTGAGAAGGACATGCGTGACAAGTATCCCTAATTGTTCGTCGATTCAGGTACTACTCCATTCTTTCTTCTGCATGTTTTTCCTAAGTTTGTCACTCGGGGACGAGTGATGGATAAATTGGTATCTATTGTAACGACATGTTCTCGTCGTTATAGAAAAGCCAACGGGAAATTTTTTGGGTCGGAAAACTTTTTTGTAGTAACTTGGAATTTCCCAACCTAGTTCAGATTTGGACGAAATCAGAGTCTGTGAGGTCTAGGGAAATCTTGTAGCAATTGGATGATCTAAATATGAATTTGATCACATGAGTAGATAGATAAGACGTTACGGAACCCGTACGATTTTACGGAATTGAATTCGGGCGAGTAGAACTTCCGAAATTGATCTTAGCGTGAGTGGGTAGTTTCTGAGTGTCGTTGGTTGAAGGTGTGTTGTGAAATGGGAGTTTGGAATACTTAAATCGACTCACTGGTTCCTTGTAAGCCGCTGAGGTGGGATTTCTGGAGCCAGGGTGGGGCTGCTATAGCGGTGTGTGAGTGCCGCCATGGCGGGGCAAACGCAACTTAAAGTCGGAAATAAACCCCAAAAACATTTTATTCTGCACTTTTCGACTTTGAGAGGTAGAAGACGAACCCAGGGCTTTTCTTAACAGTTTTTTTATCATTCTTAAGGCTAAAGGTAAGATTTTAACTCTCCTAATCTATTTTTCGATCCGTAGATCGTAATCTAATGGGTAATTATCGATGGGGGAGGGTTTTGATATGGGAATTATGGTGGAAAAAGCCCTAATGTGGGTATAAGGATCATGGGTATGATCTAGGGTTGATAGAATTGTTAGTAATTCGGGTAAATAGTTATTGTTTATTGATTTTCGTATTAAATTAATTGTTTGTAGACCAAAAACAAGCGGAACGAATACGGAAAGGGAAGAATCAAGTTTCTTAAGGGTTTCAAGCTTGTTTCGAGGTAGGTGATGGTTGTGATTTCATGATTGTGTGATGTATGTTTGTTTTTGCTTCATTATGATACATGTATATATGTGAATGTTGCATTATTGATCACACTAATTGTAAATGAGGATATATGAATGATGAATGCCATGAAATCATGACTTGCTTGTATGGTTGTGAGAGTATACTTGTGATTGTGATTGTGGCTTGTTGAATGGATCGGGTGTTGCGTTCCGACACACTAACTTAGATCGATTGCCATATTCCGGCATAATTATGGGACCGGTTTCCACGTTCCGACATAAATATTGGATCGGGTACCACATTTCGATATGCTAACAGTTTGGGTTTGGGTTCCATGAGAGGACCAATGACTAGATATAACTGTGATATTTGAGAATTGTGAAACTGTTCGTTATTCGTAAATGTTGATGATATTGTATATGTTCGGTGTATGCATGTTATTATATTGTTGTAATGACTTATGTATGTTGCACTTAGTGGGATAGCCGTGTGACCCTACCAATACATGGTGGTTGTGTATTGATATTGCACTTGCTCTTTCTTTGTTGAGTACAGGACATTTTCAGGCGGCTATTGGCAAACCTCGCTTAGAAGATCAGAGATCGTCGTTCGAATTCAAGGGTGAGCCAGTTCTTTCGGGCTGCCATGAGTTCTCTTTCTGTCTATGTTCATATTTTGGACTTAGACTTTCTAGTTAGTTGTTAGTACATTAGTTTGGGGTTGTAATCCTTCTTGTTAGACTTATGGATCTTGTTAGATGTTTTGGTACATTGACTTTCAGGTTCTAGGTAGTATTTTCGCATTTGTTTAGTTGTTAGATTTTTGTTGGAGTTTATGGGAACTCTCTACTATTCTTTCCTTACCATTTAACTTGCTTCCGTAACTTAAATGTCTTAGTATTTTATTTAAGTTGATTAGCTAATTAGTATTAATGGTTCTTCCACCGAAGGATTAGTGTGGATGTCAATCACGATGGTGTGGATCGTGACATTAAATAACTTAAGCCCCTAAAAATTTGTTGAAGATTAATACCGATGCAAACAAGGATGCCATTGGAAGAGCTGGAACTAGAGGCATTTGTAGAGATTATAGAGGTAAATGGTCTAAATGGTAGGGATACAATATCCCTTGTCAATGAAGAATATCATTACTCGTAATTTTGTGTATAGCGCTGAACTAGTAAATTTGTGCAAAATTTGTATAATTTTTATCAGAATCTTAGTTTTTGTGAAGCAGCTATTGGAACAATAGGTCGAGCTTAAGCTCTCCTTAGCTTTGTAAAAAAATAAAAATTAATGAACCTTTGATTAATTAATATCTCTTTTTTGTATTGATCTCGTCTCCCAGCGGCTCCCTACATTGATATTCAAGAACATGGCTCTCGATACGAGGGAAATTAATATCTCTTTGATTAATTAATATCTCTTTTTTGTATGGTCATCATGGTCATTCTTTTTAATATTTGTTTCTATTATTCTAATAAAATGTAATATTATTATATCCACAGTTAACCCATTCAATTATAGTATGTAATTCCTATTAAATCTATTGGCAGGGACCAAAATAGGATGGAAAAGTTATTTCATAAAGGGAAAATACATAAAATCCCCCTGAACTTGGCAGCGAAACTTAGTTTAGTACTTTAACTTTACGGGTAATTATTTACCCCCCTTATCTCTTTTCAAGTGAATTTAAATGCACCCAAACAGCTGACGTGGCAAGTCAAAAAATTTACTGCGCGTAAAGAGAAAAAGAATAAGTGGGCCCCATTTTTTTCTTTTTAGCCAATAATCTTTTTTTCCTTCATCTTCCTCACACCCCACCACCCCTCTAGACCTCAACCACCACCCCACCTCTTTAATTTCTCCTTCTTCGAAACCCCCATTTCGACCCTATTTTTCCTCTTAGAAGCCTCACCCTCTTTCTTTCTCTTCGGATCTGCCGCCTCAACCACCCTTGCATCGCCCTTTTCTTCTGCTTCTTCTTTTTCGTTGAACTTTCCATATTCTTTCTCTTTCTTTGGAATGCCCACACTGCACCTCCATTTCCTTTTGATCCGTAAAAGTGTGATGAATAGGAAAAAATTAGAAAAGTCAACAATTGTTCTTGCTTCAAAATTATTGTTTATGATAGTGTTTGAATGTGATGAACTTGAAGCTCTTTTTAATGAAAATTCTATAATTTCTTCATTTCAAATTAAACTTTCAGTCATTATTTAATCGATCTTTCAATTGTGGTCGAATTTGTTCAATTGCAACTGTGACTGAGTTGAGGAACATGGATCTCAATATTTGAAATTTTTTTCTTTCTAAAATTGTGAATAAATAAAAAGAAACAAAAAAAATAATTAAAAAATCAAAATTTAAATAATGTTCTACGTGGCACTGATGTGGCAATGATGTGGCGGTGACATATCAATGACATGGCGCGTGTGGAATGCACTTGCCATTGTGAGACTGGTATTATAATTTTAGGGTGATATATTAAAATCACTTGAGAAGAGTTTAGGGGGGTAAATAATTACCCGTAAAGTTAAAGTGTTAACGTAAGTTTTACTGCCAAGTTCAGGGGAGATTTTATGTATTTTTCCCTTTCATAAAAGTACTTTTGCTTTTAAACAACCCGCAATAATAATAAATTTGCATTTAGTATTCATACCAAATTATATTACTCACTCCGTTAATTTTTAGTACGTCTATTAAGAAAATAATGATTAATATGACTATTTTATCATATTATCCCTATTAATTGATGTTTAATATTATTTCTTATAAAATAATTTGGGAAATAAATAACTACTGCTAAGCATAAAATATGAAGACAAAAAATTATTTTTTCTTAATATGTTAAAAGTAACAAATAAAAATGAAAATCTATTTTTAAAATAGTGGACATATAAAAGTGAATAGAGAAAATAATTTATTAATGATAAAAATTTCTTAAACCATAGTGTTGATGGGGTTGGGTGTATGCCCAACCTTTGTATTAATCACCAAATTAAAAAGGCTATACAAATAAGAGGAAAAAAATGAATATTTGTCCAAACCTCCTTGAGTTACATGAAGGATGAACAATTCATCTTTATACATTTAAAAAAAAAAGGAAAACCACACCAATACTTTTTTGGAACATTTTTTTATTGCAAACAAAATATCATTCTTATATAATATGCTGAAGAAGAATTAATTAATCAATTAATTAATACATATAATCCCTAGAAAATGTGATTAACAGCTCCAGGTAGGTGAGTGTTCATGAAATAATCTTCCCAATTAATGCAACTTGGATCAAAGTTGAGCACATCATCCATCTTGTGTTCTTTCATTGCCATTCTCAATTTCTCAGTATTAGCATCATCAAAGCTGATTAAAAATAAGTTTAGAAATTAGAAGTATAATTTTTGAAATTTATGACTTAAATAAGAGTGTCAAAGGGGTGAGTAGGTTGAGTTTAAACGAATTAAAATTGATTGAGTTAATAAAAAATAAAGGACAAATTACTTAACTACACTCCTTTACTTATCTTAATATCCATTTATCCCTACTTATTTCAAAAAATTCAAAAATCCCTTATTTTTCTTATGTATCTCGTGCACAACGCTATGTATCAAACCTTATGTATCCCGTGCACAACGCAACAACTATTAACTGGAATGTATCAAACCTTATGTATCCCGTGCACAACGATATGTATCAAACCTTATGTTTCCCGTGCACAACGCAACAGCTACTAACTGGAATGTATCAAACCTTATGTATCCCGTACACAACGCTATGTATCCCGCAAACAACATTTTTAAGGAATTTTTGGTAAATAGAAAACTAGAAGGGATATGATGTTATTTAGTACTTATAATATGTGGTTCCTATAATTTATACAAAAATAAATAAGTCTTGATCTGCTAAAATGTCACTTGGGCTAATATGTATTAGGTTAAGATGGGCTAAATATTGGGTGACAATCCAACTTGATCAATCTTACCAAATTTTTGACAATTTTTCATGGTTCGATTTGGACTATATATTTAAATCAAATAAACTCAACTTTTAGATGGGTTGAATTGGCAGGCTAAGACAAACTTAGTTAATAAATGGATGTGCTATTAATGAGCCCAAACTTAAAGCATG
>JAJOOO010079675.1:0-23601 GCA_029582685.1 Solanum piurae
GTGAGCACCAGGATCCTCGAGCTACCACTTTTGAGCCTGAAGATGATGAGCTATTGATGGCCTGGAGTGCTGAACTATGCTCTAAGAGGATGCATGATTCGTCTAATATCAGCGTTTCAGAGACTCATACTCCTCCTCCTGCTCCGGCACAGGCTGTGGTTCCAGCACCAGCTGCACAGGATCCTCCTCCCTGGTGTATGAACAGACTAAAGACTGAGGGATTGAGGACCATCATCGAAGAGAAGTGGTTGTCTACTGATGGAGTCATAGATAGATACCCAGAAATCATGAGCTGCTGAAGGTCTCACAAGTTTCAGCTATTCACTTGACCCTGTGGCCATTATGTTCCAAATTGGATCCGAGAATTCTACACCGCCTACTATGCCCTGGTGCCACAAGGGAAGAAGCAGGCCGCCAAATTCAAGTCGATAGACTATGTGGTTGTCAGGGGCAAAAAACTGAAGTGTGGTAGTAATGCTATCAATGCAGTTCTATAGTGTTCAAAGGAAATTGAGGATGACTGTCAGTATAAAATCAGGACAAAAACATTGGAGAATATGAAAAACTGGTTGGCTTCTCTAATATCTGACGTTACTCCCAAGTGGATCGAGGTTGGAGCACCCATTGAGAAGAAGGACCTCAATATAGCAGCAAGGTTCTGGTTTGGCTTCATCAATAGTACTAGCATGTCATCCCATAATGAGTTGATTCTCCACCACGCGAAAGCAGCTTGTCTTAGTTGCATCATTGATGGGACAAGGCTAAACTTGGGGATGATCATTGCACATGAGATGGTCATGAGAGCCAAGCAGCGCCAAACTTCTCTTCCCTTTCCGGTGCTGATCACTAAGTTGTGCAGACAGGCTCGGGTGCCTCGAGATAAGAAGAAGGATGTGGAAGTGACTCCCACATCTTGTACCGACATCCGATGGATTAAGGTTGAATACCTGAAGGATGAAGCGGAGAAGAAGAAGGCAGCCCCGGTGGACACCTCCCCGGTTGTTGATAGTGACACATTACTTGCAGAGGGAGTATTTCCTACTCCGGTCCCTGGGCCTTCAGGTATATATAGTGTTGCACCTTTTGTTACTCCTAGTTCCTCTATAGCTCCCCTGCCTCCTAGGTCTACTGTTGCTGTTGTCCGACCCCCGCTCACCCAGGCTGCATTGATACGGATGGGGCAGCTAGCCCATTCGTCTGATAGGCGCACCTCAAGGCTTGAGGACACCATTCCTGGAATGATCGAGAAGGCCCTTGCTGATGTTATGACATCCCTGAGTTTGACTATTAATGCCTTTGTGGCAAGGATAACGGTGTGCGAGCACGGCCAAGGGGCCACTTGAGGAGGTGACGGTTCTAAAGGCCGCTATTGCTGAGCTGAGGAAGGATGTGGACCAGCTGAAGTCCACCGACATGTCGATGATTTTCGAGACTATGGAGATCCCCAATATGCCAGTTGATCCAAATGTGCCTCCGGCTACCACTGAAGATGAGGTTAGAACTGAGGAGGTAGTTGTTGTCGAGTCTGAGGCTAAGACCGATGAGGAACAACTTGGTGTTGATGAGAAGGCTTCTTATGAGGGCATTCCAGATATTGAGGAGGCCATGATAGATTCAACTATGCAAATCTCTTCGGCAGACACACCCATGGCTGACCCTAGTTGTGTTAGCAGTGCTGATGTGACACCGGGTACTGATGCCCCGACAGATGGAGCGACTGTGTTGATGAGAAGGCTTTTTTTACCTCCCTCTTTGTCACTTTTATTGATTTTTAGTATTTTGTTGCATTTGAGGACAAATTGTTTTTTATTTGTGGTGGGGTGAGGTATTTCTATACCTACCTCTTGTGTTTATCATTTTTTGTATATATTGGGTTTTGTGTTTGAATTGTGTTTTGACACTGTTTTGTGGATGTTTGAGCTTGTGGCTCCTTGTTTTCAAATGCAAATGGTTTTTGACCCTTATGAAAAAATTTGCCACCTCTTGTTATGTTTGATTGTGGTTGTTCTTGTGCAAATTTGAGCATCGGTCATGATCAATACTGATGACTTGAATAGTGCTCTTAATCAAACAAAAATGAATGTGCGGCTACGATGAGGCCAAATGAAGTTGCATAGACAATATGTGAACTTTTTGCATCTCGTTGTGACTAGCCAATTATCGAATTGAGTCTCTTGTGATGAACATTGCACACTAGCAAAAGCGTGGAGTCTTGTTTGATATTGGTGCCAATGCCTTGTCTGATGAGCTTACCGTGAACCTTGTGTGATGGCATCTAGAATTTGCCCCGTTGGTCCGGTTGACTAAGTGATGCAGGCTCTTGAAATGATCTTAGGCAAAAATCTTGAAGAGTGAAACAATTTGACATTATACCTCTTTTGTGGCCTACCTTGTGAGTGTGTGAACTTTGCTTGAACACCCTTTGAGCCTTATCCTTTTCTTGGAAGAAACTTGATGATCTTGTAACCCCTCTCTATCCATTCACCCATAATCCTAATAAAGTGTGGTTTGTTTGAATAGCCAACTTAGGCCAAAAGCCTAAGTTGGGGGTGTGGTTAAAAGAGAAGGTAAATCAAGAAGTGCAAAGAAGTCCCCCTTGATCCATGGTTTTGAGAAAGATGGAACTCCTCCATACAAAAAAATAGAGAAAAATAAAAGAATGAAAATGAAAAAGATGTGAAAGTTGTAAAAGAAATGGGGTGTCCAGTATTCCATGAGAAGTGAATAATGGGGTGAATTTTGAGCATGAGTGCCAATGTTGAAGAAAAGTAAAGAAAGTTTTGTTCATACCACATTTCATGAGGATAGCAGCCACCGAGCCTAAATGACCATACCTTTTACACTCAGCCCCGTTACAAGCCTTGAAAAGACCTTTTTGATCTTGAGTGAGATGAAATGAATGTTGATTGGAAAATAAGGGCAAACCTATGGGTGAAGTCATGCATGTGTTAATCTTTGTGAGTGTGAGAGTTGTATGTGATTCTGGAACTATAATGTGTTGAACAATTGTGTGAATATGGAATCATTCTTTGTGTGAGGGCATTTGAGTACTTTTGTTGAGCTTGAACTTGCATTTGAAGTAAGTTTTGTGAACTTGAGAATCTTTAATAAAGGTGAGTCACAACTTGAATCTTGAAGTGCCCAATTGATCCGTGCATGAGTAAGTTGAGTCTTGTTGTGTGCATTCATGGTTGAGTCTTGTGTAGCACTGTTTGAGACATCCTTTTTGAACTGCTGAACTTGAGTTTTACTTGAGGACAAGCAAAAGTTTAAGTTGGGGGTGTTGATGAGTCCAAGAGTTGGACTCATTTAGGGATTTTATTTACATAGATTTAGTGTCCTCAAATGCTTATTTTGTGCCAATAACTGATGTAAAATCCTTGATTTCCAGGTATATGGATTGAGGGACAAAGAAAGGACACTAATTTGCAAAAAGGAACAAATCAAGCTAAAAGAATGAAGAAAAGCAAACCTGGTGATCGCCAAGTCCACTTGGCGAGTCGCCGAACGGCTGCTTGACCTCCTAAAGTTCCAGTGTGCCAAACCCCGAAGGTTCCGCGATGCAGTGTTGAATCGCCCAAAGTTACAGACCTTGAGGATGCTGAAGCCCAACGAAGAAGGGCGATGGGGCGGATAGCCGAGTCATTCGGAGAGCCCGACTTACTTCGCCGAGTGACTCTTCGCAACATATTTTTGGCGACTATAAATACATTTTTTTGAACATTTAGTTTAGTATCAATTACTCTTTAGAACAAAATATTATTAAGTTTTGAACTGGGAGACAAGTTTTCTCTAGTTTTCCTTTAGCTTTGAAGAATTGAAGTTTTTCACTTTTGAGAAATTGGAAGTGGGTCTTTGAGATTCTTCGATTTGGACCTTTGTAAAGATGAAATCAATCTTACCCAGTTGATGGAAACTCAATTTGGTAACGATTTTTATCTTTTTATGATGTCTAGCTAAAACTCCAATTCTTGGGGTGTGATTATGTGATTATGGGCTGATTTAGTTTATGGGTATTGCTAATTGTTAGTTTAAATGTTGTTTAGAAGTGAGTTTAATCATTAATTGTGGTTTAATTTAAGAATTGTAGTGGCGAAGGTAGTTCTTCCCTTGTGTTTTTGGCTTGCTCGAGAGAGAGGTTTTAAAACTAAGATTATTGATTGATTGTCTGTGGGTATTGAGTTGTCATGGGTTCATCTCGAGAGAGTGAATCCTAAACCCAATTCCACACATTCATCTCGAGAGAGTGAATGGACTAAGGTGTGGGCTGATCTTATTTTGCATGCTTGTCGATGTTCGAGAGAAATCGACTTGATTTGGGGTAAATTGTTCGAGAGAAAGTTTACCTCCTCTATAGTCTAGCTTACTCACTAATATTTGGATATTTTCTAATAGTTGCAATTACCCATTTGTCTATATTAGCCTATAATCGAATCACATCCCAAGAACCTGTCTCATTATTGCTAATTCGTATTGTTAGCTGTTTGGAATTGACCAAAACCCCCCATTTGACATTCGTTTCACCCCCTGATTTGAAAGATGTCTTTATTCAATAATTTATATTCCTATGACTAATTTGACCATGTTCACACTTTCCTATTGAATCTTAAACACGTACTGCTCCCTCTGGGATTAGACCCCAACTCATTTAGTTGGGTTATATACTGATTAACGATCGTTAACGCATAGAATTGAATGAACTGTCTTTGATACGTTATTTAATCATCCGTCATGGTGTCCGTGGTGTTTACTTGGTCACTCTAGATCATCTTTACGATCACCACCACGAGCCGTTATGGGGACCACGGCCCATGGAGCCTTCCCCGGTCTTTACTTGGTTGACCATGCACTCCATCTTCCCAAGGCCCAAACACTGACTCAGCTTCACGATCACAACCACAGACCGTTATGAGGACCACGGTCCATGAGGTTGGCCGTAATCTTTACTTGGTCCAATTAGTCTCAACTCCTCCAAGGCTACATACTGGAAATACTTCACGGTTGGCACCTCGGTTCGTGACAAGGACCATGACCCGTCTAGGTGCTCGTGGTCTTCACATGATCACAATCATCTTCTGTTTCTTTTTCATTCTTTTCACGCAAGAAATAATTTGTCTATATATTCAACAAACACATCAAAGCATACAAAAACACACTCAATTCTAGTATTAATCCTTAGTTTTCAAGCATCAAATGTGCCAAGATTTCGCGGCACATCAACACCCTCAAATTATTCAAATACTTTTGAAACTACGCAACATCCATCTCAAACACAATTTGTATCCAAAACCATGAATTTAACATGCAAGGATCAATATATGACATCTCATTACTCACAGTCGATCATGCTTATGCCTGTGAATTATCAGCTAACACAATCTACTCTCAAATGCAATCACTATGTCCTCACACCTAAGAAGTCCCTCACTCATGATAATTGGGACTAAGTACTACGCTCGCACTCTCAAAGAACTTCTAACACTAAAAACAAACTACCATAGGCTTGCCCTTATTTTCTACGCTCTATCTTTGAAACACCTGGAATAGGATCACTGTAGGACTTTATCGACTTGTAACATAGTCTCTGGCTAGGGAATGGATATTTGGGTTTGTGAGTGACTAGTCCCTTGGTTCTCCAAAGTTTCTTTGCACAAAACTCTTTTATGAGCGATTCCCCTTTTTTTACTTCATTTCAGCACATCCCAACAACCATTATTTTCTTTTCTTCTTTTTCTTTTCTTTTCTTTTCTCTTTTTCTTCAATTCTTTTTTTATATGCATTCAGCTTACTGGATGAACCTTCTTTGTCACTTCTTTTTTTTGCTTGAATTGCAATCACCCTCAACTTAGGCTTTTGGCCTGAGTTGTGACATCGTATCTTCGGAGACCCAAGGATATGATATTTATAGGGTAAGAACAAAAACTGATTTTTAAAGCTCAAATCGGGTTCAAATGATAAGCTTTTATTTGGTTGTTTCATTTCTGGCTTTTTAATGGCTTAACAAAAATGGCCTATTGATCCTCTCCTATCTGGTTATTCTCAGATCTAAGAAAGACTACTCGGGCAAGTTCTAGTTTCTGATCCTAGCGTTAGACTTTGAGCAAAACTAACACACACATGACACATGACTACATTCTCCAGTTTCTTGGTTCACTAATTTATTTATTAGACTAGCAATGTTCAACATGTAAGTATCTAAGATGTCATCTAAAGATCCTAACAGTCAAATTTCAAATTGAGGTCCTCATTTTTCACAGACTAGCTGTTGCACAACTCAACACACAACCACTGCATATTCTTATCACAACAAAATGAAAGTCATCCTAGATTTCACAATAAACATAGAATCAACCTCCATTCATCCTAACAGCTAAAATGGTAGGCTGCTCACCACCCCCTCCCTAAACAAAAGAACTTTTACCTCACAGTTAATAAAAAAACAAAACAGGGCTGTGAGGAGGGGTCATACCTACGACGCTCTAGGTGCCGGTAGTTGGATCAGAGTCAGCACCCTTATCAACAGATGCACTCTCAGTACTCAGCGCATGATAAGGCTTGCTACAACTCACCGATGCAGGTAATCTGCTACCAAAAACTCCAGCTAACACTGCATCTCACTGTTGTTGCTCACGTGCTTCTTTTTCTCTAGCTTCCTTCCTTGATGCCCTGCTGGCTTTCTTTTGTTGCCTCATTTCTTCTCTGGACATATCAGCAGGTAGCTCATCATCAGATTCTCCGACTTTGTGTTTTCTCTTATCAGACTTACTTATGGGTAGTTCACCCCAGAAATCGTCAAGTGATTGAGTGGAGGGTGCCTGATTGAGTAGTTGCATCAAGGAATCTGGCATGACCGGAGTGGGTACCTGTACTGGCTTTTCAGCCAGTTTAGTAACTTGAGCTTGCATTTCAGCCAATTGTGTTTGGAAATCTTCATTGTTGACTGAACCGGCAACTTGCAATCGATCCTAGAAAAGGATCTCCAGACCATCCATCCTGTCTTTTAAGACAGCCAGCTCCTTTCGCATCTCATCTTTTATCTCTTTCTTCACGGCTAACACATCTCGCTCTATTAGCTGGGGCATCTGGTGCACAATCTGGTCGACTAGGGTCCTGGTCTGGTGCTGATCTGCTACTAATTTCTCAAGAAAAAGCATAGGAATAGTGACATAGGTACCTGAAGCCTACGAGGCTGAAGCTGATAATGGTGGTGCCTTTGTAGACCATTGTGGTGACTTACCCTGTTCTGGACCTTTATCCGCATATGGGATGTCAATTGGTACGTGAGGAAGAACAGTCAAAGTACCCACAACTCCAGATTTTGCACCATAGAGATGGTTCGCGACATCTTTGATTTTAGAAGCTTAGATGAGTCTGAATGCTTCACCCTATCTGTCAATCATCCTGTTTGGGAGAATTTTCGCTTGTTTACATAGTTTCCCTATCAGACAGGGAAATGGAAGTCTGGCTCTCTCATTTAGTGCCCTATCTTTTATCTCAGTTGCTATAATCCTCCCCACATTTAACAGATAACCAACCATGAGGCACGCTACCAAAGAAGCCAGTGAAGGAGACAAGGTATTATCATTAGTTGTAGGTCTCAATTTTGCATGGACAACAACCCACAAAACTTTGGCTGGAAAAGATAGTGAAGCTTTAGTAATTAGTGCTGGTGTTGTTGTGACCCAAGCTGCATTCTCCCCATCTATGGCAATCTGCCTCGCAATCCAGCGCAAGACCCTCTCTCGAGAACTCTGAATCTCCATCTTAGTATCACTAGTGACCGCATGATGTTTGCCCTAAAAAAGGCCAACTGTAGCTGGTGCAGTGTATTCCGGGCCATGCAGCATCATGTTAATAGTAGCCTCGGAGATATCTACCGATTTTCCCCGAACCATAATTGAGTTGAGTGGACTCCAGGTACTGGCAATGTCTTTCTGCCCTCGTTTAGTTGTCTCAGTTTCTGCAGACAAAGTTCATCAATGTAGCTGCATAAGATGCATAAAACTCTCTGGCAAGGTGGCTAGAATACTCTCTAGGTGCATTGTTCATCCAGTCAAACTGATGAAACTGGAAGATCCGATAAATGTCGGGGAATGCTTTGATATCAGCAACCACCACTCTAGTCTCAGGCATGATTGGTCTCTTTTTGAAACTGCCTGATTTGATCACAATGCCATTACTAAAGAAGTCCTCGCACCTGTTCACAGGCCACATAGAGCGGAAACAGTGAATCAACTGTTGTCTCGCTGCGGGATCAACTTCATGGATGTTCACATATTGCACCATGGTGTCATCAGTGGTGATCTCCTCATCTTCTCCTAATGCACATGCCTCTTCCATGCTCCAGTTTCATCTTCTGTGTTGACTGTAGGTGGAGGTGTGGTAGCATCTTCCTGAGAGCCACTTTCTAACTCTGAACTTCCTCCCGAACCATTATTAGACTGGCTACCTTCTTCCTCGCCACTTCTGGAACTGCCACCTTCCTCTTCAGACTGAGAAAGAGTGTTCTAGAGGATGGCCCTCGTTGTACTGGATCTAGTAGCTCGAGGTGGGTGATCTTCAGGTGTAACATTTATATGTACCTCCGAACTACTAGACTCTAAAGCGTTACCTTTGGATTGTGAAGCAGTAGGTGAGGAAGGTGGAGCTGCGTTCTTTCTTCGGGGAGCCATAGTACCTGAACAATGCAAACAACCATTAATACCCAATTCAGTAAAATGACACACTACCGGGTACTCAGACTTCCCCTTTGTAATTACATCGTGACGCCTTGCCTTAAGAATGTCGTCACCCAATCTATCATTAGGAAGGACCATGGAATCAAACTACAGAATAGTAATAAAAATACAGAAAGTAAAACTGAATTTTATATTTTATTTTTATTTTTTGTACGGGAGCCAAGACGGGCCATGGTGGGTACCACGGTCCGTGAAGACCCTCATGAGGATGCCTTGAACACAGGTGCAAACAGGGTTTACACTGGTCAAAGTTCACGGACGGCTTAACGGCTCGTGGTGTGAAACACGATTCGTGAAGGCTCTCGTGAAAGTAAACAGTGTGCAGTTTGTATGCTAAGTGTGGACCACGATTGGTGTCACGGCCCGTGGTAGTCATCACGGTCCGTGAACCCTATCGTGAACTTACACTTCAGATATTTCCAGTCCCCTTTTCTCCCAAACTCAATAGATGCTCAAACTCACAATTATCCATCCCATAACAAATAATTTTCAGACCTTTTATCACATGAGTCTAACTAGTATACCCATAATTAACCATTTTCATTCAATCAAGAACACTAGAGACCTAGTATAAACCTTTTCATATGCATATGAGTGTAAACTCGCAATTTCAAAAATATCATCTCCACACTTTATTCAATCATACAAGTCTCTCAAAATAGGACTCAAATACAGATTAGTTTCATTGATCAACACTAATTGCTCAAGAATCTATCATACCCATGTATATGAACCATCAAATTTATGCAATGCAAACCAACCCACAACAATTCAATATCAACCAAGATAGTTCATCACATAAACATGCTAAACTCGACTAAATCGAGGTAAATATAACTTATTTTAGACAAGATCAAACTTATAACAAGATAAAAAAGACTTACTTGGAATTAGAGGAAAACTTCACTCAAAAAGACAAAGATGAACTTGACTTGAAATTCTTGACCAACTTAAGATTAGGGTTTTGATTGTTTGATGAAATAAGAATTTATGGATGATAGGAACCGTTTATAACCCTTTAGTAACCGTTATAGGATGAAGAATGGGGAGAAAATCCGACATTTGGTGCTTGATAGACTTAATATACATTTATTTTTTAAGTTTGATTCAACGCGGGTCGGGTCGGGTCGGGTACTGGTGTTGTTGGGTAGCAGATGATGGACCGTGAAGTTGCCCGTAAAGGGCATCACGGTCCATGGAAGCCGTCGTGAACATAACTTAAGATTAACTTTTTACCTGAGGTTCACGAGAGGCTAGACGGTTCGTACAAAGTCTGACGGGCCGTGAACCCTTCCGTTAACCACTTTCCAGTAGCCTCAAAATCTTGTAGGTGGTTGTGACAGACCGTGAAGTTTCCCGTGAAGTGCACCACGGTCCGTGGGAATGCCCGTGAAGGGCTTCCTGCACCAGTTCTACAATTTTGAGTCCAACTCTTTCCTGCACAAATCAACACACAATGACTCTATATATATAAAGAAAAATGAGGAAAAGTAAACTACCTATCACAAACAACATCTTGGGTTGTCTCCCAAGCAACGGGCAATTTAACGTCGCAGCGTGACGCAGGTTACTTGATTACTCAGATTTCATCAAGTTTACATTCCTCCACAATTTTCACTTCTTCAGGAACCCCCAAGTATGCCTTGATTCGCTGGCCATTAGCCTTGAACCTCTCTCCGTTGTAATTCTCTAGCTCAATAGCTCCCGACTGGAATACCTGATTTACCTTAAAAGGTCCAGACCATTTAGATCTCAACTTCCCCAGAAACAGACAAAATCTAGAATTGAAAAGTAACACCAAGTCACCAGGAGTGAAGGTTCTCTTCTCAATATGCTTATCATGATACAACTTCATCCTCTCCTTGTACAGTGCAGACCTCTCATAAGCGCTCAAACGGAGCTTATACATCTCATTAATCTGATCCAGTCTCAGGTTTGTTGTTTCACTCCAACTGAGATTCAGCTTCTTCAAAGCACAGAGTGCTTTATGCTCAAGCTCAACCGACAAATGACATGCCTTTCCAAACACCAATTGATATGGATACATACAAATAGGCATCTTGAAAGCTGTCTGATATCCTCATAAAGCATCATCTAACTTTCATGCCCAATCTGTCCTATTAGCATTCACTGTTTTTGCCAAGATCACCTTTATTTCTCTATTGGACACCTCTACTTGACCACTGCTCTGTGGGTGATAAGGTGTTGCAACCTTGTGTTGTTTAACCCCATATTTGGCCAGAAGTGTATTGAATACCTTGTTGTAGAAATGGGAACCGCCATCACTGATGATAGCTCTGGGTGTGCTGAACCATGAGAAAATATTCTTCTTCAGAAAACCAGCAACACTCTTGCCATGATTCTCAGGCAAAGCAACTTCCTCAACACATTTGGACACATAGTCCACTGCCACCAATATGTACTTCTGCCCATAGGAGCTCACAAATGGGCCCATGAAATCAACTCCCCACACATCAAACAACTCCACCTCCAGAATAGGTGTCATGGGTAACTCATGGCACCGAGAGATGGCTCATTGCCACTGACACACATCACAACTCCTTAATATGTCCATCGCATTTTGATGAATTGTGGGCCAGTAGTACCGACACTAAAGTATATTGTGGGTTGTCCGAGCACCTCCATGATGGCAACCTACTGGAGAGGAGTGACATGCCTCTAGAATGTGCAACATCTCAGCTTCAGGGATGCATCGCCTAATGATATTATCAGCACACACCCTGTACATATAAGGTTCATTCCAAAAATACTTACCCACATCATGCAGGAACCTCTTTCTTTGCTGAAATGTCGGCCCCTCAGGTATCAAGTCAATAACAAGAAAGTTAGCAAAATCAGCAAACCAAGGAATAAGATCAAGAGTAGAGTCTAATACCTGCTCATCCGGGAACGAATCATTTATTTCAAGCTCGAGTTCTTCTTTCTTTTCAACCTCTAACCTAGACAGGTGATCAGCCACCTGTTTCTCACAACCTCTCTTATCCTTGACCTCAAAATCAAACTCCTGAAGTAGCAACACCCATCTGATCAACCTTAGCATGGCATCTTTCTTTGCCATGAGGTATCTCTGAGCTGCATGATCTGTGTGGACTATCACTCTAGTACCCTGCAAGTAAGCTCTGAATTTCTTGAAATCATACACCACAGCCAGTAGTTCATGTTCAGTAACTGTGTAATTTTGCTATGCTCCATTTAGTGACTTACTAGCATAGTAAATCGGATGGAACATCTTGTTGCGCTTCTGCCCCAACACAACTCCTAAAGCAGTACCACTAGCATCGTACATTACCTCAAATGGCTCAGCCCAATCAGGGCCAATGATCACTGGGGTAGAAATTAGCTTCTCTCCTTTACGCATTCAAAGGCTTTGAGACATGCCTCATCAAAAACAAATTTCACCTCCTTCTCCAAAAGTATGCACATGGGGTGTGCAATTTTCGAGAAGTCCTTGATGAAACGCCTATAAAATCCGGCATGTCCTAAGAAACTTCGAATACCCTTTCCACAAATAGGTGGAGGCAACTTTATAATCACCTCAATTTTGTCCTTGTCGACCTCTAACCCCTTTTGTGCCACCTTGTGCCCAAGGACTATGCCTTCCTTGACCATGAAATGGCACTTCTCCCAGTTCAACACTAGATTGGCCTCCTCGCATCTCTGTAGGGCCCTGCTAAGATTAAGAAAACAGTCATCAAAGGTGTCACCTACCACTGAAAAGTCATCCATGAAGACCTCTAGAGTGTCCTCCACCATGTCTTAGAAGATAGACATCATACACCTCTGGAAAGTTGTCGGTGCATTACATAGTCCAAATGGCATGCGTTTAAATGCAAAGGTGTCATAAGGACATGTAAAGGTGGTCTTTTCCTGATCTTCAAGAGCAATTGTTATCTGGTTGTAGCTAGAGTATCCATTTAAGAAGTAGTACCACCCTTTTCCAGCCAACCTGTCAAGCATATGCATTTGGTCCATGAAAGGCATTGGGAAGTGATCCTTCAAGGTCCACTTGTTCAGCTTCCTATAGTCCATGCACACTCGCCATCCAGTGACTGGTCTCTGCGGAACCAATTCATTCTTTGCGCTCGCAACCACAGTCATACGCCCCTTTTTGGGCACACATTGCACTGGGCTGACCTAGTGACTGTCAGAAATAGGGTACACCATCCCAGCATCTAACCACTTGATGATCTTTTTTTTACCACCTCTTGCATAGGTGGGTTTAACCTTCGATGGTGTTCAATGCTCGGGCTACAGTCCTCCTCAAGTTGGATCTTATGGGTGCATATACCTAGAGGTATCCCGATGATGTCAGCAATGGTCCACCCGATGGCTCTTTTGTACCTTATCAACACTTTGATCACAGCTTGGATCTGTTCATCATTCAAATCTGCAGCTAAAATCATAGGTAAAGTGTTGTTAGTGCCCAAAAATACATACCTCAGGTGGCTAGGTAACTGTTTCAGTTCCAGCACAGGTGGCTCCTCAATAGATGGTTTTGCTGGAGGACTCGACCTATTTTACAAATCCAAGTCCAATTTCTTTGGAGCATAAGAGTGTGCTCCCATTCCCTGCAAAGCATTCACGGTCTCTACATAATCAGACCAGAAATCAGCTTCAAAGTTCATCAACACGGTTGCTAATGTTTCAACAGCCAGCCTCTCCTCAATGGTTGCTCACATATCTTCTTATCAAAAACCTCTATCGCATACACCACATTCATGTCATGTGGCTGTTTCATTGACCCGCAAATATTAAACTTTACCTCTTCTTTGTTGAGTCTGAACTTCAGTTCTCCTCTCTCAACATCTACCAATGCTCGTCCTGTGGCCAGAAATGGTCTTCCCAAAATTATGGGAACGTCAAAGTCCACTTTGCAATCCAAGATCACAAAGTCTGCCGGAATGATGAATGTGTCCACCTTTACAAGCATATCACATAGGATGCCCACAGGTCGCTTCACTGACCTATCTGCCATCATCAACCTCATTGTTGTGGGTTTTGGAACTCTTAACCCCAGTTGCTTATAGATGATCAGCGGCATCAAGTTTATACTAGCCCCTAAGTCACACAAGGCCTTTGTAAATTTGATTGACCCAATGGTGCACGGTATAGTGAATGCACCTGGATCCTCCTTCTTATGTACCAGAGATTTGGTAGCAATAGCACTGCAGTGATGAACATCGTTAGTCAAATCAATACTTACAGCTCTTTTCTTTGTAACCAATTCTTTCATGAACTTGTCATATCCTGGCATTTCCTCAAGGGCTTCCACCAATGGTATGTTTACTGACAGTTGTCTCAGCATGGTGATGAACTTCGCAAATTTTCCATCTTTGGCTTTCTTTTTAAGCCTTTGAGGGAAAGGAGGAGGTGGTCTTGGCATCTGCTGAAGAGGCATAGTTCCCTCAACCTCTTTTTCTTTTGCTCCTGCTGGTTTTGCTATTGGTTGAGTATCCTCCAAGTCATCTACTTTCTCAGCTTCATCCTCCTCTCTTATAGCTTGCTCCAACACCTGCTCATGTTTAGTACCTACAGAAATTTGGTCATTAAGAATCTTACCACTCCTGGTGGCGATAGCCATGCAATGCATGTCCTTCTTAGGATTTGGGATCGTGTCACTTGGTAGTGACCCATTCTTCCTCTAATTTAATGAGGCTAAAAGTTGCCCAAACTACTGCTCAATTTGCTTGATGGAGGTGGAGTGAGAGTCTACCAGCTGACTCATGCTGGAGAAATCACCTCTCATCTCCTTCACCCTTCATTAGTTGATTCAACTTTTTGGAGCACCTTGTCTAACATGTCTTCCAGCTTAGACCCGCTGGAACTACCACTTGCCTAGTCTCTATTACCTTGGGGTACATACACACAACTGCGTTCATTTTTGTACCCATCTTTGTTCTGCTAGTTTCCCTGCTCTCTGTTTGCTGGCCTAACATAATGTCCTTTTCTAGAGTAGTTCCGACCTGTATTTCCAGAGTTGTAACCCTGGTTTACTGAGTTATAATTCCGAAAACCTCCTTGGTTGCCCAGGTAATTAGCCTCTTCATCTAGATCGATATCCTGCTCTTTATACCTATTTGGCTGTCCCACAACATTTACCTTTTTAGATTTTGAAACAATATGCTTCGTGAGTAGATCTATTTAGGTCCTCATGTGTGTCATGTCCTGATTCCATTCTTCTTCTCTTTTCCTTTTTTCAGCTGAAATTTCAAAAGTGTACCCAAGATCTCCTACTTCTGCATCCCTGGTATACCATGCCCTGTTATTCTTTTACACCTCGTCCATCAGTTGCATGCTCTCTGAGAATGGATTCCTCATAAATGATCCTCCACACACTGCATCAGCAACAGGTTTAGTAAGATAATTCAAAGATCTATAGAAATCCTGATTTAGATGTCTCTCAATGAGACCATGGTTTGGGAACTTCTTCCAAGTGTCATGCATCGCTTCTCCTTGTAGCTGCTTATGGGCGCTTATCTCATCCTTCATCTGCAGCTCTTTTGATTCCGGAAAGAATCGTTCCAGGAAGGCCTCCTTCAGTTCAGTCCAAGTCCTGATTGAGTCATCAGGCATCTCATTCAACCAGTTGGTTGCCTCTCCAGTAAGAGACAATGGAAACACCCTCAATCCCATCACTGTTTGTCTAACTCCAGGGATTTCTTGCGATTTGCAGATCACCACAAAGTTCATCAAATGTTTGTTTGCATCATCACCAGTTGCACCCCTGAACATACCTTTCAAATTCAGCAGTTGAATCATAGTGTTGGTGATTGTGAATTTCACACTTGGAGGTAGTGCAGCTAACACTATTGTTCTTATGGCTCCAGCTCCATCCAAATCTAAGTCATCCTCTTCATACATCATGTGAGTTGGATATTGTGCTCAACCCCTTGGAGCTATTGGTTGGCGGTGGGGAGGAATGATTTCATCCACTGCTATTTTTTCTTCCACAAACCTAGGCGGGTTGTTCACAACATTCTGCTGAATACCTCTTGCAGCGGTTTCAGCTTCCAGTCCCAGTCTTTGCCTCTGAGCCTCAAGTTCTTATGCATTCATCATTTTACGGAGTGTCTTCCGAAGTTCTGGGTCGTATGGGATCAATGTGGCTCCCTTACTTCTGGTATCTGGCATACACTATCGAACTCACTTGAAAGAGACAGACAAAGAACAAGGCGTCAAATTAGAAAATATCACTACAACTCGAATAAAAGCTAGTAAAACACTTCTGAATTGAAATTTCCCGGTAGCGGCGCCAAAATTTGATACGTCCAAACTTACACATCAATTAAGAGATATAAACGGTCGAAGTCAATTTATAGAACTCAACGTGAGTTGAGGTCGATCCCACAGAAAATTTCTTTGCAGAAATGATTTCACTGTCGCATTTTACTCAAATGTCGTTATTATTTCCTAAAGAAACAATTACAGAAAGTAAAATGGGTTTAGTTGTGATGTTCTAGTAACTAAAATTTTGTACTCAAAATCCAGATTAACAATTAACAGAGTTTTCAGTTCTCAAGTTGTCTCGATGATTAAAAGAAACTAGGATTGTGTTCCCTATAACGTTACACCTAATGTTCTTCCGTAGTTGAGTTTCAGGCAATGTATCTCTACAAAATATAGACGAGTTAGATATATCTGATACTTCTCAGTTTAATCAGATAATGTTCACTCAAGTCCTCTCGGTCCCATAGTGTTACTACTTTTACCCTCATTTATAATGGTGTTAAAGTTCTTTTCTCTCAAACTCAAACTTTGACTCCATTTCTTCCAGTTAATTTAGCTTTTTCCTAACTATTATTTTTCTCTCGAACAAATAATAGATACAGGCTCACTCCAATGCGTGCACTCATCAGAATACGTGAATAATGAAAGCTAGATTATAATTTGCAAACATAAATCGCCTATCACTCATTTTATGGAATTACACTTCGATTCACGTCATAGATCCCACAATCCCAGTTGTGGTATCTAGCCACTCATGATTTAATGTAAAAATTCAGAAATATAAAATGAAAATATGTTGAGAAAGTACTTACGAGAATAAGCAAATCAACAAGCTACTTCGATAATTCAAGAACCGGAAATCAAAACTTTAAACTTGATTCAATGTTAATATTGAAAACCAAAACTAAGAATAATGGAAAACTTGTTCGTCATTCTAGGTAAGACAAGATAAAAACTAAAAACGACCTAATTAATTCAAATAAAGTGTTTTAAAAAGAGTCCTACTCGAAGTAGGACTGAACTGTCGGACACTTCATGACCACTTCTACAACCCGTCAAGGGCTTCACAGTCCGTGAATCCCCCGTGGTCTTTACTTGGCACTTCTACAACTTTAGATCTTCAAGATCGGGTAGGTACCACGGGCAAATTCACGGACCGTCATAGGGACCATGGTCCGTCATGGTGTCTGTGGTCTTTACTTGGTCACTTCCCATTTAATCTCCTCGAGGCCTAAATATTGGATCATCTTCACGATCACCACCACGAGCCGTTAAGGGGACCACGGCCCATGGGGCCTTCCGTGGTCTTCACTTGGTTGCCCATGCACTCCATCTTCCCAAGGCCCAAACATTGACTCAGCTTCACGATCACAACCATAAACCGTTATAAGGACCACGGTCTGTGAGGTTGGTCGTAATCTTTACTTGGTCCAACCTAATCTCAACTCCTCCAAGCCTTCATACTGGAAATACTTCACGATTGGCACCACGGTTCGTGACAAGGACCACGACCCATCTAGGTGCTCGTGGTTTTCATTTGATCACAATCATCTTTTGCTTTTTTTTCATTTTTTTCACGCAAGCAAGAATCTGTTTATACATTCAACAAACACATCAAAGCATACAAAAATACACTCAATTCTAGTATTAATCCTTAGTTTTCAAGCATCAAATGTGCCAATCTTTCGCGGCACATCACCAAGGAGTCAAGGTACAGGCTGAATACACGAGTCATCAAGTCCATGAAGGCAGCAGTGGCATTAGTCAACCCAAAAGACATCACTAGGAATTCATAATGGTCGTAACGAGTCCTAAATGCGGTGTTAGGGATGTCCACTGCCCTAATCCTCAACTGGTGGTAACCGGATCTCAAATCGATCTTAGAAAACACCTCGGCACCCTGAAGCTGGTCAAATAGGTCATCAATGTGAGGCATGGGGTAACGGTTCTTCACCATCAACTAGTTCAGTTGCTTGTAATCAATACACATCCGCATAGTACCTTCCTTCTTTACAAACAGGACTAGGGCACCCCAAGGCGATACACTAGGACGAATGAATCCCTTACCCAAGAGATCATGAAGCTGAACACTGAGCTCCTTGAGATCTGCAGGGGCCATATGGTACGGTGAGATAGAAATAGGATGGGTACCCAGCTCCAAGTCAATGGCGAAATAAATATCACTATCGGGCTCCCATAAAACTCGGCGGGTACGCTCGTGCACAATATGAAAGTAAAACCCAAAAGGACTCCCATAAGCCCGACAGGTGCAAAGAAGGAAGAGTTGAAATGAAGTAAGAGGATCAGATGAAGTTTCCAAGATTACCACAACTTTTCAAACTTGAACCGAACTAATCCATGTGCCCGAAGCTTACCCAGAGCTAATAGGGAAATAAGGTCTTGAACCAAATGAACATGAAGGATCAAGGACTTGAACCGAGATTTGGAGTAACCGAGGACTTTTTTTAAAAAACTGCCTCCAATGATCATTGATATGAAAGAGTTACATTTTGAAGTTTGGTATACCAAACTTAATACAAGATCTTGGGGTAGAAATAGAATTAGATAAACTCTACAAGTTAACACCAAAAAAGGGGGGAGTCTAAGTTAGCTATTACTCTACTAACTTGACTCCTTGACAAAGAGGATTCAGGGGGGGTCGTAAATAAAATTAGAAGGTTTAACCTGTTGCATTCTGAAGGAAGGGAACTCCCATCTATCTTTGGTAATTAATCCCCTAAATTCCCTCGGGAGATCAGAGAAAGAGTTGAAATCATGTATTGCATCAACACTATAACTCATGGATGCTAATATATCAGCATGTTTATTGGCTTCCCTGAAGCAATGATGATAAATCCATGAGATTCAACTATTTGTTGTGCTTCTTGAATCAATTTATCCAATCTCCAAGGCGTTCTCCATTATCCATTTATGCATTTAACTAAGAGTAGGGAATCAATTTTATCCATTTAAGACCATAAAGTAGTGCATGGGCCATGTTGCTAGTACCTTGGCCTAGACCTAAAGAGTAAGCAAACATCATGTTGCCTCGGCTATCTCTGATTAGCCCTCCTCCACCACAGCTTCCTTGAACGCAACTTCCATCACTATTGAGCTTAATAAAATTTCTAGGTGGTTTGAGCAATTTGACTCTGATAGAAGTTCTTTGATTGATGTCCGCTTCAAATATTTTACAAAGGACTTGAACAAAGGCTAAGGATAATCGTGGACTTGAACCACATAAAATATGACCAAGGACTTGAACCGAGGTCAAGGATAATCGTGGACTTGAACCACATAAAATATGACCAAGGACTTGAACCATGATTTGGAGTAACCGAGGACTTGAACAAAGGCTAATGATAATCGTGGACTTGAATCGAGGTTAAGGATAATCGTGGACTTGAACCACATAAAATATGACCAAGGACTTGAACCGAGGTTAATGATAATTGTGGACTTGAACCGAGGTTACTTGAACCACATAAAATATGACCAAGGACTTGAACCGAGGTTAAGGATAATCGTGGACTTGAACCACATAAAATATGACCAAGGACTTGAACCGAGGTTAAGGTAGCTATGGACTTGAACCAAGGCTAAAAGTAGCAGTGGACTTGAACCACGACAATATATACCAAGTGTCACGCCTCAAATCCCATTAAGACAGACAGGCACCCGATGCCCTAAAGGCCCGAGAGAACCAACATGTAACATGTGCTTACTATGCATATAACTATGAAAATCTTGTGACAAGTTCACATAGGATGCAGCGATACGAACCAACATAAGTATACCCAAAACTTATATACAAGACTTGGCCGTTGAGGACACAACTTGTTAAGACGCAACTGAACCATATACATAAGTCTACAAAGCCTCTAAAGATAGAAAACCTTAGAGTAGGTTGGGACAGACCCCGCCTTACCCTTAACTACGATACAATACCAAAATGAATCTACCAAGGACTCAGTAAAGCTCCGAATCAACCTGGAGCTCACCAAAAGTAGCTGAGTGTCGTGTGCTCCTATTGAGGAGGTCTACTAGCTGGAGCACTTGTACCTGCATCATGAAATGCAGCGTCCCCCGCGAGGAACGTTAGTACGAAAAAATGTACTGAATATGTAAGGCAATAACATATATAAAATAAGAATTTGAGTGAAACCAAGTATCAATATATGTGTGCATAAATCAGAACAGAAGACCACCTTTGTTAACTCTTGTGGGATCATGTATGTTACATTCTTGTCTTTACCTTTCTGTGTGTTATGATCTTTATAAGGCATGTGATACGAATGACCAGCTGATGAGTGGTAGAAGAGGATGACCCATGCTAGGAATTTTAACCCCTGGATGCGGTCCTCATAATTACACAAATTGGGATCGGCCCATGCTAGGCTTTCGCCCCTGAGCTGCCACCCTTAATTATACAGATTGCTTCACTTAGATTCTTTAATCTTTGAGATTGTTGTTTTGGTGGTCATAATCATTTTTTATATTTGGAACTACGGACCAGTAGTAGAAGACATGAAAATAATACTTCAAGGCAGTAACAATGACATAAGGAGCTATGTAACATCAATGCATTACTTGTGAGCTTAAATGACACAATTGACTTAACTGACTAAGAGGAGGATTCACCAAACTTGCTTTTGCAAATACCATTTCTATACCTGCGCATAGGAGGATAATTACACAAGTATAGAGTAGTAAACATATAATGAAGTAATTCTATACACTAAGGAGAGGAGGAAATATTGTTAGCTATTTGGAGATCGTACGTTGCCACTATGTTTCCTTTACTAAGAATAGAACTTAGGAAATTCACTTATTAATATTAATTGCAAGTATCAGATTTCATGTCGAAGAATATTGAATCGAATAGCCTTACATACCTTATCCTCTGACCAATACAACTATCATGATTCAGCCTCCCCTTTCAGGTTTTAATCTACAATATAAGTCATTATAAACTTAAATTAGCAGTTATCACACCGTGAGCCTCGTAAAACAGTACCTAACTGTGATGGATAATGAGCCCATACAGCCCTTAAAACAATGTGTATCACCACACCCTCCTTCTCTACCCAATACATACATTATATATATTTTTCCAAGATTACCCAAATTGCACCATCAACAATACACATAAAACAGCCTCAAATATTCTTTATCATACAACCAATTATTGAACTCACCACCCCCTTGAGTTCCTTATGACAACACACCCATAATTCCTCACTCAAACTCATACATAAGGAGGAAGAAAATGGAGCAGTCACCTTACCTCAATTTCTGCAACTTCTCCATATAACTTGAATTCCTCTAGAACTTCAACTTCCATTCACACTTAAACCAAAGAAGAAGAGAAAAGTATCTTAATAATTAAGGAAAGTGAGAAGTAGCTTGTGGGAACTTCTGCCTTGTACTTATAATTAAGCATGAATAACATGTTTTCTAGTCTTACATGGGAGAATTAAGCTAAATCCATAAGTGTTTCTCTTACCTTGGTTTGCAGATATGAGAGTTTCTTCAAGAACCCTAGAATGAACTTTAAAAATCAAGAAAAGTACATTAAAACACCTCAAAAAAATCTCAAACTACACCAATGACCTTAGACTATCGAAACAAAAAAAATGATCAAAATTTTAGTCTTTTTCGTAACTGTTCAAAGAATAAAAGAAAAATCCTTGTAAATGTACGAAAGATACAAAAATCAAGAAAAGTACATCAAAATATCTCAAATAAATCTTAAACTGCACCAATGACTTCAGAATATCGAACAAAATAAATGATCAAAATTACACTCATTTTCGTAACTGTCCGAAAAATAACAAAAAAATTAATTTTCCTCGTAAATGTCTAAAAGATATAAAATTCAAAAAAAGTACATCAAAACACCTCAAAAAATTCTCAAACTGCACCAATGACCTAGGAATATCGAAACAAAAAATGATCAAAATTTTACTCTTTTTCGTAACTGTCCCAAAAATAATAAAAATTTATTTTTTCCTCGTAAATATTCGAAAGATATAAAAAACATGAAAAGTACATCAAAACACCTCAAAAAATTCTCACACTGCACCAATGAGTTTAGAATATCGAAACAAAAAAATGATCAAAATTTACTCTTTTTCGTATATGTTAAAAAAATAACAAAAAATTTATTTTTTCCTCGTAAATATACGAAATATATAAAAATCAAGAAAAGTACATCAAAATACCTAAAAAAAAAATCAAACTGCATCAATGACCTTAGAATATCGAAACAAAAAAATATCAAATTTTTGCACTTTTTCGTAATTGTCCGAAAAATAACAAAAATTTAGTTTTTCCTCGTAAATGTACGAAACACATAAAAAATCAGAAAAGTACATCGAAACACCTCAAAAAATTCTCAAACTGCACTAGTGACCTTAGATTATCGAAACAAAAAAATGATCAAAATTTAACTCTTTTTTGTAACTGTTCAAAAAATAACAAAAAAAATTATGGTTCCTCCTAAATGTCCGAAAGATATAACAATCAAGAAAAGTAAATCAAATCTCATCAAAAAAATCTAAAATTGCACCAATGACCTCAGAATAACGAAACAAAAGTATAATCAAAATTTTACACTTTTTCGTAATTGTCCGAAAAATAACAAAAAAATTAAATTTTCTTCGTAAATATCCGAAAGATATAAAATATGGGAAAAGTATATTAAAACACCTCGAAAAAAATTCAAATTGCACCAATGACCGTGGAATATCGAAATAAAAAAATGATCAAAATTTTTATCTTTTTCATAACTGTCCGAAAAATAACAAAAAAAATATTTTTTCCTCATAAATGTACGAAACATATAAAAATAAAGAAAGCACATCAAAACACCTTAAAAAATTCTCAAACTGCACCAATGACATTAGAATATCGAAATAAAAAAATAATAAAATTTTTATACTTTTTCATAATTGTCCAAAAAATTAAAAATTAAATTAAATTTTCCTCGTAAATGTCCGGAAGATATAAAATTCAAGAAAAGTACATCAAAACACCTCAAAAAATTCTCAAACTGCACCAATGACCTTAGAATATCGAAATAAAAATATGATCAAAATTTTACACTTTTTCGTAATTGTTCGAAAAAATAACAAAAAATTATATTTTACTCGTAAATGTTTGAAAGATATAAAAATTAAGAAAAGTACATTAAAACACCTCAAAAAATTCTTAAACTGCACCAATGACCATAGAATATCGAACCAAAAAAAATGATCAAAATTTATTCTTTTTCGTAAACGTCCGAAAAATAATATAAAATATAATTTCCTCGTAAATGTATGAAATATATAAAATGCAAGAAAAGTACATAAAAACACCTCAAAAAATTCTCAAACTACACCAATGTCCTTAGAATATCGAAACAAAACAATGATCATAATTTTATTCTTTTTCGTAACTGTTCAAAAAATAACAAAAAAATTAATTTTTCCTAGTAAATGTACAAAACATATAAAAATCAACAAAAGTACATAAAAACACCTCAAAAAAATCTCAAATTGAACCAATGCCTTAGAATATTGAAAAAAAAAATATCAAAATTTTACTCTTTTTCGTAATTGTTCGAAAAATA
>JAJOOO010079676.1:0-59790 GCA_029582685.1 Solanum piurae
TGCATATATTATCCTCACACTTAAGGATGAGATAACCAGAATATTACCAACTTCCAAGTACCAAAATCAGCCGGTTCATGCTTCACACAAACATTCAACACTAATAGTAAATTTCGTATAGTACAAGACTTGGGTTTACACACCCCAAAAGAATAAAATATATAGACATACTTATATTACAACCTATGATGACATGACCAAATTAGTCCTCAAAATTTCATGTAAATATAGAACACATAGATCATGTACAAGTCCCAAGGTTTATACAAAATATAGATGCCTATATGCAAATGTGATCTTCCTTAGGGTTCTCAAAATCTCCATCTCCAATGGCCAGCTTCATGCATCCTCTCGAACATTCCCTACGATAGAAACAACTATCGCTAAGCATATAGCTTAGTGGTGCAAAAACTATAGGTTCGGAGCCCTCAGATTCACCAAGTTACCTTTCTCAATTCATGGGCAGCATAATTGAACATAATAAAAAAATCAAGTAAACAATATATAATGAGTATCAAGTTTGATATTTAAAGATCCAAATGTCAAGAACACTCATAGCACCATTTTCCAAGAGATTCAACAACAAAGCTCACCCAATATATACATCATGTCGTCACACCAAGCACAAGCAGGTATCAAAAAGGGTCAAGGTCCTGTATCAAGAAGGGTCAAAGCCCAATAATCAAGAGAACCAAGAACCATATTAAAAATGGCTTTCTAGTTCGTAATTAAAATGGACAACTTCCATTCTTAAGACGGACTAAAAATCCAGAGTCAAGATGGAAAATGATCCGAATCAAGAGGCATGCCAATAGTGACAAAGTCACATCCAAAAGAAGGACATGGTCCCAACAAGAGTGCCAAGTGATCAAACAATCCCAACAAGTGGGCGAGTTACACAACCGTCTTTAACGTCTTAAAGGATACCAACATGACAACGCAAAGTGACAAGAGGTAACCAAGGTACCAAGATCAACTTTCAGATATACCAGCAGGTAAAAAGAGTGAAAGTACAAGTTTATACACAAACCTCAGTGCTTTAGCAAAGAAACAGTCCAACACAACTTCGCGAGTTCAGACCGTAGACCAACCAACATTTCAAGGCGAGTATATACAACCTTAAAAGAACAATTAAATAACTTCTTTAATTCCTAGCAGCGCAATAATGTTGATGTAAAACAGGATTATCATCACAAGTAAGTTTAGCCTGTACAAATATGACTACGCTCCCAAAACAGTAATTCTGGCCAGCCTAGTACCTCATGTCGCAACTTAGATTTGAAAAGGAACAATGCAAAACTATACTTTATAACCTTAATGAAAGATGTAGATATATCTTTTAGGGTTGCAAACAAACAAGAATCACCGCAAAATATATTTTGGGAAAAAACATATATTCAAAACACTAACAGTTGTTCATACTAGATTTATAATTTCAAAATCTGGACAGAACTTTTCCTATTTTGTGTACCATATTTCGAATTAATAACCGATAAATTAGAGTTTTACATAAACATAAGAGTTGTAGGTCTACAAATTAGCTTTCCAACTCATATTTATTCACAGTAAAATAAATTCTAGAGAAAGAGATATGAATATAATACCAGAAACTACCCAGCTCAAAAACACATATCGTGACTTACCAAAAAGAAGTGTGTGTCTCGACTTCCAGCCAAAAGGGCCAAGTTTTTCTCTTGTGATTTTGAAGAACAACTTGTTAGATAATGTTATAAAGTTCTTATACTTCAGGTGAGACGAATTTTACTAGAAGAGGTGTCAAATTATAGTCTAAAAAGTGAGGTTAGTCACATGTACAGCTGTCACTAAAAGGGCTGCCCAAATAAAAGTAGGCTGCCCAAATAGCATACATATATACCTATATGTATATACCTAATACTAACACTTTCAATTTATATGTAATTCTAATTAGAAAATTACTTAAATACCCCCATATAATACCTTAAATTACGATCACAATTATGTTGAGCAAGGTTGCAAATATCACAAAATTTCAAGTTCCCCAAAAAGAGAACAAAACATATTCTAGTAATTAAGAAATGGTGTATCGACATGCGAATGTTGGTCTAGTATTTAGGGGTGTTACAATCTCTCCCCCTTAAAGAAATTTACCTTAAACTAGTCCCGAAACAAGTGTGGATATTGTGTCCTCATGCCTTCTTCTCTCTCCCAGGTAGCTTCCTTCCCAGAATGGTTCCTCCAAAGTACATTTACTAAGTGGATTCTCTTGTTTCTAAGTTGCTTTACTTCTCGAGCTTCAATTCGGATAGGTTCTTCATTATAAGTCAAGTCAATATTAACTTCAATAGATTCAATTGGAAGAACATGTGATGGATCAGAACGATATCTTCTGAGCATAGAAACATGTAAGACATTGTGGATCTTGTCTAACTCTGGTGGCAAAGCTAATTTATATGCAACTGGTCCAACCCTTTCAAGTATCTCATAAGGTTCAATAAATTGGGGACTAAGTTTTCCTTTTTGGCCAAATCTCATAATCTTTTTCCATGGAGACACCTTTAAGAATACTTTATCTCCATCTTAATATTCAATGTCACGCATTTTAAGATCAGCGTACGACTTTTGTCTATCCGAAAAAATCTTTAGATGATCCTTGATAATTTTTACCTTGTCTTCTGTTTGTTGCACAATTCCAGGACCAACAAGCTTTCTTTCACCAATTCACTCGAACAAAGAGGGGTCCGGCATTTTATTTCGTATAGGGCTTCATAGGGAGGCATTCCAATACTCGATTGGTTGCTATTATTATAAGTACATTCTATCAAAGCCACGTGTTTGTCCCAACTACCCTCAAACTCCATAATGCAAGCTCGAAGCATATCCTCCAAAACTTATATCACTCTTTCCGACTGGCCGTCTGTTTGAGGATGGAACGAAGTGCTAAATTTCAACTTAGTAACCAAAGCTTCCTGTAAGCTACCCCAAAATCTAGATGTAAACCTTGGGTCTCGGTCAGATACAATAGATACAGGGATCCCATGTAGTCTTACAATCTCATTAATGTACAACTCGGCTAAATGCTCAAGTGAGTAATCCATTCTGATTGCTAAGAAGTGAGGGTTAGCCTATCCACAATCATCCATATTGCGTCATGATTTCTCTGAGTGCGAGGAAGTCCAGAAACAAAGTCCATAATTATTCTCTCCCATTTCCTTTCCGGCATCGACAAGGGCTGTAGTAACCCAACTGGGACTATATGTTCTGCCTTTACTTGTTGACAAACAAAAAATTTGGAAATAAACTATGCAATGTCTCTTTTCATACCATTCCACCAATAATGTTCTTTGATGGTCTGGTACATCCAGGATGCATTGCATATGGTGAAGTATGTGCTTCATTCAATATTTTTCTCCTCAATTTGACATCATTAGGGATGCATAAACTGCTCTAACAAAATAAGACACCATCCCCTGTTAATGTAAAATCAAGCTTTTCCTCATTTTGAACTTCTCTGGTCACTTTTACAAGTTTCGCATCTAACTTTTGTGCTTCTTTCACCTGTTCAAGTACTATTGGCTTTACTTGCAAATTAGCAATAACTGAACTATTGGAATCAAGTGTGAAACAAACATTCATGGCTCTTAACTCAAGGAGCAAGGGTAAAGGACTCAAACAAATGCTTGCAAACGATTTTCAACTTAAGGCATCTGCAACCACATTGGCTTTACCTAGATGATAATCAATTGTGCAGTCATAATCCTTAATGAGTTCAAGCCATCTACGTTGTCTTAGGTTTAGCTCCTTATGGGTACCTAAGTACTTTAAGCTCTTGTGATCAGTAAATATATGACATTTTTCTTCATACAAATAATGCCGCCATATTTTTAAAGCAAAGACTATAGAAGAAAGTTAAAGATCATGAGTAGGATACTTCAATTCATGTGGTTTTAATTTTCGAGAGGCATAAGAAATAACCTTCCCTTCTTGCATCAAAATTCATCCTAGACCATTGTAAGAAGCATCACTGTATACTACATACTCTTTCCCTTCAATTGGTAGAGTAAGTATAGCCGATTGAGTCAACAAGGATTTGAGAGTTTCAAAGATCTCTTGGCATTTGTCATCCCAAATAAACTTTACTTCCTTCTGCAAGAGCTTAGTCAAAGGGGAGGCGATAATGGAAAAGCCTTTCACAAATCTTCTGTAGTACCCTGATAAGCCCAAGAAACTTCTTACCTCGGTTGGACTTTTGGGAGATCTCCATTCAACAACTGCTTGTATCTTACTAGGATCCACCTTCACGCCTTCGGTTGATACCACATGCCCCAGAAAAGCCAATTCATCGAGCCAAAATTCACACTTGGAAAGTTTTGCATAAAGTTCTTTCTCCTTCAAAATTTTTAAAACAATCCAAAGGTGTTTATCATGGTCTTCACTACTTCTGAAAAATATTAAAATATCATCTATAAAGACAACCACAAATTGATCAAGATAAGGCTTGAATACCCGATTCATTAGATCCATGAATACCACATGAGCATTTGTCAATCCAAATGGCATCACCGAAAATTCATAATGACCATACCGAGTTCTAAAAGTAGTTTTAGGAATATCTTTCTCTCTAACACGCAGTTGGTGATATCCAGACCTTCAATCAATCTTTGAGAATACTTTAGCACCCTTCAGTTGGTCAAACAAATCATCGATCCTTGGTAGTGGATATTTATTCTTGATTGTTATTATGTTCAATTGTCTATTGTCAATACAAAGCCTAAGAGAGCCATCTTTCTTCTTTATGAATAAAACAGGGGCACCCCAAGGAGAAAAACTAGGTCTAATAAAACCCTTCTCAAGAAGTTCTTGCAATTAAGATTTCAGTTCTCTTAATTCTGCTGGAGCCATTCTATAAGGAGCGATAGAAATAGGTTAGATCCAGGAATAAGCTCAATTGGAAATTCGACCTCTCTTTCCGAGGGCAATCCAGGAAGGTTTTCTAGAAGGACGTCTTGAAAATCACATAAAATAGGTATGTCCTTGATACAAGGACTCTTCAACTGTGTATCAACTATGTGAGCAAGGTATGCCCTACAACCTTGATGCATCAACTCTCTTTCCAAGGAGGCAAAGATAATACTAGATGTCAATGATCTTTCACCTTGTACAATGATGTGTGAAAATGTAGGATCTTTAAAGGTCACATGCTTTGACCTACAATCTACCAATACATGATATTTATAAAGCCAATCTATCTCGATAATAACATCAAAATCCTTGAAGGGCATTTCAATCAAATCAGCAGGGAAGACAAGATTTTGAATCACGAAGGGACAATCACAATAAATTCTATTCACACAACCTGATAACCCAAAGGACTTTCATCATAATTAAGCCTCATAGATTTCACATTTTCAGGAAGAACAAGTGATGAACAAATATAGGAATGTGTAGAACCAGGATCAAACAATGTAAACACACATAAGCCAAATAAGTGAAATTTACCGACAACCACATCTTGTCCATCTTGCTCATCCCTCTGCCTCATAGCATAAGTACATGCAATAGTCCTTTCTCCACTAGCTTGATTAGCTCCACTTGTACCTGCTGCTTGGGTGTTTTTAGGTTTTGCACCTCTATTTGTTTGAGGAGCATTAATAGAAGGCTTACGAACTGAGCCTTCAGTTTTCAAGGAAGGAGAATTATTAGGATTAGGACAGTCCTTCACTTTATGATCAAAGCTCCCACAATTGAAACATGCACCAGAAGCTTTCCTGCAAGTACCATAATGATTCTTTCCACATTGCGGACAACTGGGAACACGAGGCTTACTTTGGCCATAAATTGGAGTGCTAGCTACAGAAAAATCTGATATGTTTTGCTTTTGTTGCGGTGGCGCCTGTTCTCACTACCAGTATTACAATTATCAAACCTTCCTCTTTTTGATAGACCCCCAAAATCTGGTCTAGGCTTTCGGAATTTGTTTTCATTTCTACTAGCTTCTTCTTTATCAAGTCGTTCCCAAGTAAAAGCAGCAGACACTAACTTACAAAAGTTCTCATGTTGCAGGATCGGCACATTCTTCCTAATGGAATTATTTAAACCATCTTCATATTTCCTGCACTTGTCTTTTTCCTCTTTAATAATACCACCAGCATAGCGAGAGAGCCTTAGAAACTTTTGTTTGTATTCAACAATTGACATGCCTCATTTCCTTAGATTAAAAAACTCCTTTTTCTTTGCATCACAATAAGCAGGTGGGACATACTTCATACGCAATTCCTTAAGGAAATCATCCCATGTAAGAACCGGAGGTTTTACCTTGGCATTCGGAACACTTAACCACCAATAAGAAGCATCCTTTTGTAATAGTGAAATAACATACTTAAATTTGGCAACATCTGAACACTACAACTACTCAAACACCCTCTCTATGCGCTCCAACCATTGTCCAGCATCGGTGGGATCAACAATGCCTTCAAACTCCACACCACCCATTTCCCTCATTTTCTCAAAGTTAATCCCGTTGGGATCATGCATCGATTTAGCCATGTGGTGGAAGAATTCAGCTATTTGTTGAAAAGGAGGATTCATGGCTTGAGTACCATGACTCATGTGAGGATGTGAACCAGCTCTTATACCCTGATGGTTTCCCACTTCAGACCCACTAGTGTGGAGAACATATTAATTCGATAAATGTTCTCCAACCCCTTCCAGTGCATGGGAAACTAAGGCACCCGAACCTTCACGAGCAGCTTTCATAGGTCGGTTAGAAGAAGAGGCCATAACCTAATTCCTTCAAAAGGGGAGATCACATTACATTAGGGACATGTACTAGATTCATGTGCAATCTACATGCAATAAAAATATGATAAACCATGTAAGTGAACAAGAACTCTAAATAGAACCTTTTCGAAAGAGAACAAGTACACAAGTAATTCATAGCAAAAGTCCTAGAACCATAAACCTAGTCTCTGATACCAACAGTTGTAGCGACCCTTTTAGAGGGATACTACCACTTAATGAGAAACCTAATTTAATACTTGCCATATTTAAAATAAATTAACGAAGGGCATATTGATTTTAATCTAGTAGAGGGATTAGGTTTATAATGAATAATTTAGCTAAGGATATACATCTTGCCCATTTAAACATTTATTTGATATTAAAATTGACATGGCGCGGAATTTAACTTATGACGGAAAAATCCTCCAAGAATAATTTAAGCAAATAACTGACGAGCTTTTCATGCATAAATTATCCTCACACTTAAGGATGAGATAACCAGAATATTACCAACTTCCAAGTACCAAAATCAGCCGGTTCATGCTTCACACAAACATTCAAAACTAATAGTAAATTTCGTATAGTACAAGACTTGGGTTTACACACCCCAAAATAATAAAATATATAGACATACTTATATTACAACCTATGGTGACATGATCAAATTAGTCCTCAAAATTTCATGTAAATATACAACACATAGATCATGTACAAGTCCCAAGGTTTATACAAAATATATATGCCTATATGCAAATGTCATCTTCCTTAGGGTTCTCAAAATCTCCATCTCCAATGGCCAGCTTCATGCATCCTCTCGAACATTCCTGACGATAGAAACAACTATCGCTAAGCATATAGCTTAGTGGTGCAAAAACTATAGGTTCGGAGCCCTCAGATTCACCAAGTTACCTTTCTCAATTCATGGGCAGCATAATTGAACATAGTAAATAAATCAAGTAAACAATATATAAAGAGTATCAAGTTTGATATTTAAAGATCCAAATGTCAAGAACGTTCATAGCACCACTTTCCAAGAGATTCAACAACAAGGCTCACCCAATATATACATCATGTCGTCACACCAAGCACAAGCATGTATCAAGAAGGGCCGATGCCCTTTATCAAGAAGGTTCAAACCCCAATAATCAAGAGAACCAAGAACCATATTAAAAATGGCTTTCTAGTTCGTACTTAAAATGGACAACTTCCATTCTTAAGACGGACTAAAAATCCAGAGTCAAGATGGAAAATGATTTGAATCAAGAGGCATGCCAATAGTGACAAAATCACAGACACAAGAAGGACAAGGTCCCAACAATAGTGCCAAGTGATCAAACAATCCCCAGAAGTGGACTAGTTACACAAACGTCTTTAACGTCTTAAAGGATACCAACACGACAATGCAAAGTGACAAGAGGTAACCAAGGTACCAAGATCAACTTTCATATATACCAGCAGGTAAAAAGAGTGCAGGTCCAAGTTTATACACAAACCTCAGTGCTTTAGCAAAGAAACAGTCCAACACAACTTCGCGAGTTCAGACCATAGACCAACCAACGTTTCAAGGTCTTCAACTTGTTCACGAGTATATACAACCTTAAAAATACAATTAAATAACTTCTTTAATTCCTAGCAGCTCAGTAATGTTGATGAAAAACAGGATTATCATCACAAGTAAGCTTAGTCTGTACAAATACAACTATGCTCCCAAAACAGTAATTCTGGCCAGCCTAGTACCTCATGTCGCAACTTAGATTTGGAAAGCAAAAATGCAAAACTAGACTTTATAACCTTCATGAAAGATTTAGATACATCTCTTAGGGTTGCAAACAAACAAGAATCACCACAAAATATATTTTGTACAAAAATATATATTTAAAACACTAACAGTTGTTCATACATGATTTGTAATTTCAAATTCTGGACAGAACTTCTCCTATGTTGCGTCCCATATTTTGAATTAATAACAGATAAATTAGAGTTTTACATAAACATAAGAGTTGTAGGTCTACGAATTAGCTTTCCAAATCATATTTATTCACTACAAACTGAATTCTACATAAAGAGATATGCATAATATACCAAACATTACCCAGCTCAAAAACAGATATGGTCACTTACCAAAAAGAAGTGTGTGTCTCGACTTCCAGCCTAAAGGGCCAAGTTTTTCTCTTGTGATTTTGAAGAATAACTTGTTAGATAATGTTCTAAAGTTCTTATACTTCAGGTGAGACGAATTTTACTAGAAGAGGTATCAAATTACAGTCTCAAAAGTGAGGCTAGTCACATGTACATCTGTCACTAAAAGGGCTGCCCAAATAAAAAGTAGGCTGCCCAAATAGCATACATATATACCTAATACCAACACTTTCAATTTATATGTAATTCTAATTAGAAAATTATGTAAATACCCCCATACAATACCTTAAATTATGATCACAATTATGTTGAGCAAGGTTGCAAATATCACAAAATTTCAAGTTCCCCAAAATGAGAATAAAACATATTCTAGTAATTAAGCAATGGTGTATCGACATGCGAATGTTGGTCTAGTATTTAGGGGTGTTGCAATCTCTCCCCCTTAAAGCAATTTAATCTCGAAATTTACCTTAAACTAGTCCCGAAACAAGCGCGGATACTAGGTACTCATGTCTTCTTCGGCATCGTCGTGCTCTGGGTCATTGTGCGACATAGTACTGCTTCGCGGACCTTCTCGGCGATGCGCCGACTGCTCCCTTTTTCTGCCGACTTGATCATTTCCTTCAGGGCTCACCACACTGGAACAAAAGCCTAAGTGAGACCCTTCGGCGATTCGCCAAGTGAACTCAGTGATCCTCAGGCCTTCATTTTCTTGTTCTTTTCAGCCTTTTCGTTCCTTTTTGTGCCTAAGTGTCCATGCTTCCACTAAAACTTTAAATACCTGAAACTTAAGCATTTTCATTAGATATTGAGATAAAATAAGCATTTGAGGACACTATTTCTATTAAAATAAAGCCCTAAATGGGTCCAATTTGCGGACTCATCAAGAATCTCCTTATCCCATAAGTATGTTCCCCCATAGGTTATTTAGCTAGTGGATCCACCTAAAAGATAATACATGTTAGTTCTACCTTAGGCAAGTAGGACACCTCTTTTCGGTGTGAGGCATGACACTGGATTCCATGTTAAGCTAATATGGTCTATGTCGGTTAAGGCTTATTCCCTCCATGGCAAGAATATGAACAAGAACATGAATTATGTATGATGGTTACTCAATAAGATTTACTTAGCTTGGGTAGGATTATGGGATCTTATTCATGCATTGTAAAAGTATGCTTTGAGGGTAAAAATGGTATGGTTCTCTTATGCTGTGAGTATTTGTGTAATGAACATGCTTATGACTAATGTTCTTCTATTTTCTTCTAAATTAGGTTTTAACTTACAAATTGCATGCATTAAACTAAAATGTCTCTTTTAGCATGTTATCATGACTTTATGCATGGCTATCATACGTAGTGCATTTTTGTACTAACCCATACTTCTTCTACATTTTTCACAAAGTGTAGGATGTTGTTCTTAATGCGATCTTCATTTAGTTCAAGCTTGGATTCGACTATTCTCCTTGCTTGTGGTGAGTCCTCAAGATTCGAGGATGGGTGTTCATTTTGAGTGTCATCTCTAGTATTTCGTTCTTTAACTATGTTGTAAGGGCTATGCCCCTTTCATTTGAACTATATTAATAGATGGTTAATTGAGACGAGTCTAGACTTCCTCTTTCCTTTATAAAGATATTTGGACTTAATTGTGTTTTACTATTGACTGTTCTTTACTTATGTTATGCTATGCTAAGTGGCTTACATGGTGCCTTTTGGGGTCTCATTAGCCATGTTACATCTAGGGGGTACCCTTGGGTCGTGGAAATATAGATAGGGTAAGTGTTCACTCACTATTTTGATTATGAGAAAATTTGAGTATGATGTGAGCTTACGAATGAGAAGTTGTGTGAGTGGTTAGACAAGGAATCATACTAATGTGGTACCAACATGGACACCTAAGGTCCCCTATAGTTCATGACTACATTGGGATGATTAAGACCTTTTAGCAGATGTGTTCAAATGAGAGACAAACTTGTGATTTATTGGGCGAGTGTTAGAGATGACTAATAAGATATATAATTTATATAGATGTCACTCTAGGGTGGATATGATTTCCATAATTTATTGACTTTTATTGTATTCTTAAAAGTATGTTTATTATCCATATTGATTTGTGATTGTTTCTCAATGATCAATTATTTGCAAGCTAGTTAAGATCTAATTTTTATAGAAGAATTATTCTACAGAAGGGTACATACTTATACCTATATATATCTATTTACTGGTATTCATGGAGTATTGATTTTGTTAATGTGTACTTGCATTTTCAATGATTGGGGAATGGGATATGCTAGAAGGATGCAATGAATTTTTATCTATATATATGTAAATATGTTAGTGATTGATGAATATGATTCCAATAACTTATTGTTTGACTGTTCTAAAATAACTTATCTGCTTGATTGATAACTTTAATTATATAGTTGTTACTGATGTAGTCGACCTATGATTCCTACAAGTACATAGTGTGTGCAGGATGCTACTCATGCACATTCTTTTAAGTGCAGACTGTGATCCAAAGACGTCTATCTAACCTGGCATTTAGCACCTCTTGCTTATATATTTGATGATAGGCTTCTTCCGTTGCAAGTTGCCGCAAATCTTCTCCTATTTTGATGTCTTTCATTAAAACATTGATACACTTTATTATTTATTATTGCATGACTTAAATTTTTTAAGATTTTGATAGACACAAAGTTGAAGATATTTTTATGCAAGAAGGAACTTGATTCCACCATAGTAAAATTATTCGGTCCACCACGTCTAATTTTTATTTATTTTATTTTTTGACTTTTAATTATTATATTATATTTTGTTATTCTAGCCTAGATACATACATATTTAATGTGTTAGACATTAAGATTTGGTTCACCCACATGGGAGTTGATGTGGATGTTTGTCATAGTAGTTTGGGTCGTTACGTGTTATCACTTAATCAATAAACAAAATACCCCCTAGTTTAAATATTAAATTAAAGAACAAGATAATAACATTTGACGCTGATGTCCTAGAATACTTGAAATTATTTAGATAAGAGGGTTGTTTATGTGCACTGACACCAAGAGTAAAACCACATATGGCTAATGCATCCGTGCCTTAATTTTATTATGATTTGATATACACAAAATTGAAGATATTTTTATGCGAGAAGGCACATAATTCCATGATAGTAAAACTATTCACTCCACCATATCTATGCCAACCTTCTAAACTGGGGTTTTGATTTTTTTCTTGGATAAGTGAAAAGGTACAATATTAAGTGTATATTGAGTGTGTGAGGTCCCCATGTGAGGTAAGTATGGGTGAAATGCCAATTTATGGAAAGTAGTAACAAGTAGCATGTAATAAAATTCAGTAACACATTGAGAAGTTTAACTAATGCTATAAAAAGTAAATAAATGCGATTAAAATATAAATATAAGCAAGAATAAAGGAGTGTGAAAAAAGAACAGTATAATAATAATCTAGGCAAGTAATAACATACAACATATAAAATTTAAGAGAAGGGTTTGACATGTAAGCAATTTATTGAAGACACTAAGATATCAGGCAAATTATGAAACATAAATAAATAGAAAAGAATACTTAAACATATGAAGGAACCAAAGAAAAAGATCTAATTATGAAGATAAAATCCAAAATCTAATAAAACAGAATAATTATCAAAATGGATACAAGGCATGCAATTTATTAAGAAATGAAATAAGCGAGGAGAGAAAAATGACATAAAGATATATGATAAAAGGAAAATAAATATTGTATTAGATCAAAACTTCCCCCAAATAATCTGTAATGACCCTCCAGGTAATTTCTATGACAATTCCCTCTTTCCATCGTTTAGAGCATTCCTATAGCGATTCCAAGTAATTTATGACTTGTTGGTACTTATAGCACGGTCACCTGGTCATTTATTTGGTTTTTACGCAGGTGTTCGTGTTTCGAAGCTTTTGAAACATAAACAATTAATTTCAATCAAAATTTCAGGGAGACGACCTTAGAATGAAACTTTGATAGTTCCATCAACACCAAAAGGGTCTTTTTTGGTTTATTGCATGGTTGTCCTGGATTTCGATGCTTCTTGTGTGAGTTTGTGCCATTAGGCGATTTAGATTTTAAGATTTCCCCTAAATTTGACTTCGGTCAACATTCTTGGTAAATCTGCCTGGATGAGAATTTTGTCAGTGTGGCTAACTCCAAAAGATTGAGTTTTGTCTAGAACCACCCATGGTGTGGATCTCAAGGCTCCAAATCTAATTTCGAGTCACCTTATAGATTTTGGCTTGAAACAGAATTTTTCTGTGGAACCTATTTTTTTCTAGACAACCTCGCATGGATGTTTTGATTACTTTGTTGAGTCCAGAATATCTTATTTGATAGGTTAGCATATCTTGTTTGCATGCCCAAGGTTCTGAACGAATTATGACACTCTTCTCACTTTGTATCTCCTGTTCAAAAGCAAAATTAAACAACCCTATTTTATCCTAGGTTTTATACAAGAATCTGCCTCTTACCCTTCAAGTATTCCATATGGTATGATTATAACTTGCATTCTGGAGGAAAATAATGTGACTTTCAGATGGCCCTCATGTTCTTGGTAAACGATGCTATAACTCTAGGGATTTTGATAGCATAGGGTACATTGTTCTACCAACTATTAGGTCTTTAAATCTGATGTAAATGTCGCTGAACATACGTAGAATTTCCTTCTCCTCAAATCATTCGACATCCCTCTCTTTTGAATCTAAAATGTTAGAAGACATTATTTCCAAAGTCTCTGAAATGCACGGTAAGTTTGAATCTCTTACAAATCTTCTTCAAGCCTCTAACTTTTAGATGGACAACCTCAAAGAGACTATGGAAAGAGTAAGGGACACTGCAAAGGAAACATGTGCTGATGTGCAAAGATTTGTCTAAAGCTAGATCATATCATCAAGAAGGCTATCAAAGTAGCAAATCGTGTTAAAGCAAGCACTGGCGTTATTGTTATATCTATTTCCAGTCAATTTTCCACCTTGAAGACTGCCACTGTCATCTGTCAACACTCTCTCTTATTTTCTTGTAATTTCTTGGAAATCATTGTTAATTGTTGTTGCTAAGACTTTATGCGCATTATTTTTTGGTAATATTTTTGGCATAATATGTTATATGGCATAAGACAAACTAGTTGGATATTATGTTTTTGGTCTGTTATGAACTGCTTCTATTTGCCTGTGTGGCTCTGTTCTATGTGTATACATGTATCTTGTGCTATATTTGTTTTTTTCTTCACTTTTTTGACGTCAAAGGGGGAGAATTATAAACAAAGATATAGCAACTAAGTCAGGGGAGATAAACTATGGTTGATAGTCAACTTAGCTTGTCAATTCACAAATTCATAAACTCAGGGTGAGGAAACTATAAAATCTCTTCAAAAAGAAAAGTTGACTATAAATGATAAATTGTCTTCATCAAAAAGGGGGATATTGTTAGTGTTAATTTATATGATGTATGTGCAAGACCACATTACTAAATGGCAAGCTACCGAGAAAAATAAAGGAAGAAGCAAAATCTCTGACGGGTAAATATCTATCAACGGATAGCTCATTGACCAAAGATCTCAGAAGAATGCTAAAAAGGAAAATATCAATAGAAGCAGGTTCTGAGGATTATAAATTTATATTAACCTTATATGAAGAATTTTAAATTAAAAGGAGACGTTGTAAATCAAGCAAATCAAGGAAGATCTCAAAGAGTGATTGATTGACCAATCCCCGTAAATTATTTTGAAGATTACCAAAGTCTGTTTATACTTTAACTTATACTTGAAAACATGATTCCCTTTCCTTTTCCAAGGATTGAATTACTAGGGTTTCCTTTACCTACAAAGATCCCTTAATCGTCTTTATAAAAAAAATCAAGAAGTCACTGAAGATTAATATACTTGATGCATTAACCTTCTTACATTCTCTTCTATTTTGATCAAATATTGTTTTTTTGAGTGAATTATTGTGTAATAAGAAAGAGGACAGAAAATTAGTTTGGTGAGGCCGCCTTGTATCAAAATATTGAAATGAAAGTAAAAGAGAGAGTTTTGTGTAGACTTAGGATCTATACTTGTAACCATTTCAATATCACAAAACAAGAACATAACACTCTTGCAACCCAAGGGGACTGGAGTAAGATCAATATAGGATTCCTATCAGTATAACACATTAGGTGTTGAATTTCCTTGGAAATTGGATTCCCTTTCCTTTTCCAAGGATCAAATCTCTTGGGTTGCCTTTACATTCAAAAAATCCTTCATCATCTCTATAAAAAGCAAGAAGTTGTTGAAGATCAATATACTTGATGACTTAAACTTCTTACAATTCTCATCTACTTTTAGCAAACATTGTTTTCCTGAATGAATTGCTATGTAACAAAAAAAGAGATAAGAGAAAATTCGTTTGGTGAGGCCCTGTATCAAAAGATGTAAGAGAAATAAAAATCAAGAGTTGTGTATATTTAGGATCTATACTTGTAAACACTTCAATATTACAACGATAGAATAGAATAGTCTTGCAACCCAAGGAGACTGGAGTAAGGTCAATTCTAGATCCAAACCAGTATAAAACATCAGGTGTTGAATTTCTTTACTACACTTAGCTTATTTCTTTACCTTTTACTTACTATCTAGTCGACTGCTAAAATAGTTAGTTAACAAAGAAAAGTAAAAGGGATTAATTCACCCCCCCATCTTGTACTCTAATCTATAATATCAACATGGAAATATTTAGTTTAAGATATTAGATGAAGTACATGAAAAAGATATGTGATCAAGAATTCTACGGAATTTACTGAACCTTTAGTTAAAAAAATAGACAGACGTAAGCTTTTAGTTTGTGAAGATGAGTGCTCTAAAGTTAGAACGTCACATATCCTTTTTTTACGGTTTCAACTCTTTATAGAAAACTATGCCTCAGTGTTAATAAAATTAAGAACGATATACGAACTCTCACCAATCAATTTAAAAACACCTCATTCAATATTATCATTTATATAGGTATGCAAAATATAGTGAACTAGGGATAGATGTAGGCTATAATATATGGATACAATCTTTGCCAAAGGTATTGTAATCCTAGATATTATTTCTGAATCGTATTTTTCCTCTAGCGTTACTAATTAAAAGGATACTTTCTTGACAGAAAATAATGGATCTAAAGAAATGGAAGGATATTTAAGAAATAAAATAGTTGAAAAAGGATTATGTCATAAGAGGAATAAACTTTGAGTTGGGATTTAGTTGAGTAGAGTCTAGGTGAGTATGTTTCCTTCTTTCCAAGGTCAAGTTGTTATGTTATCTTAAGTATTACCCTTACATGCTTGTACATTTAATTTACTGATACCATTTGGCCTGCATCGTTTCATGATGTAGATACAGGATATCAGGGTCACCAACAGGTGATTTGTTGATACGAGTTGTTGTTCAAGAGTTGTTTGGTAAGCCTTCTTTCTTTCGGAGGATCCTTTATTTGTTTTCATTTATTTCAGTTTTGTTAGGATGATCGCGGGTCTTGTATCGACATCCCTCATAGTATTAGATGCTTCACAGATAGATAGACTGTGCATTAGTCTTTTCATTTTTTGATGTTAATTTTCTAGACTTGAGTTGCCTCTTTGACTAGTGAATGTTTCATTTCTATTATATTCTGAGGATATCTTTTTAGATAGTTGAGTAAAGCTTAATTTTAAAGTTCTTTTATTGTCAAGTAAGTCTTCCGCTAAGTATTAAGCTAGGCCAAGGGTAAGCTTGGGTTCAACAATAGTTCCCGAGTGTCAGTCAAGTCCACGGTGTAGACTCGGGTCATGAAAAATTTAGTATTAGAGCACAAAGTTCAATGGCCCTAGGGTGTCTTTGAAGTCGTGTCTGTAGAGTCTTAGTTATCAGTGTGAAGCGCGTCACATCTATAGTTATGAGGCTATGCCATTTAGGAACTATCTCACTTCTTTAATACTCTTTTCGTGCGATAGAGTTCAACTCTATAAAGTTTCTTTCTAATTCGTGCTTGCACGTATCTTTCAGATCATGCCTCTATGAAGAGTTGTTCAAGGTCGTCCTACTAGGAGGAATGTCGATACTCAGGATCGAGGGGTCCCCAATATACCAGGAGTGCAACCTCAAGGAGAGGTCACATGATGAGTTCCGGGATGCTATCGGATGTTGAGTCAAGTGGTGGCCAACCAAGCCAGGAAAACAAAATGGAATCAATAGGATGTGTGTGATATATCCAAGATCCGTGAGTTCTTAAGGATGAATCTGTAACACCCCGACTTTTCAAAACGTCTAAATTTACTCGTATCTTCATGGAAACACAGGGAGGGAGGGTAATAAATTAAGAATGATGTGGTATATCATATTTTAAATGTTCAAGGGTTGTATCTCAACTTTTGAAGTTAGGTAAGTGGGAAAATAAAAGTTGGCGAAAGTTATTGTAAGTACCTTTTTAAAGATTTCTCTGAAAATTGGGTCAAATGTCTTGGATGTTTTCTCCCAATATATAAAGATTTAGAAGGCCTATCGCCCATTAAATATAAGGTCTACGAGTCTATTTTTCAACGCATAAAACCCCGCATCCAACCGACATCGGAGTAAAAAGTTATGAGGGTTTTACTACGGACTGCCGGGGCAGAATCCTGGTCGGGTAAAAAATGTGGTATGTCGGCTTACTCAACGTTTTAAGTCATGAAAACATTTCTTTTCACTTCCAAACCAAAGAGAAAGATTAAGAGAGGTTTCCTATGGAGTTCTTGCATGATGAAGGTTAGTTTTTGATGATTTTTACCATTAAACGTTGCCCCCGTTCCTAGAAACGTGATCTCTACACGTGACAATCATTTTTCCCTTCTATTAGATGCGTTTGGAGCTAGTTTTTGAAATATAAATTTTTAGTTAATGGTGTTGCTTCAAGGTTTAAACTTGGTTAACTAAGGTAATCATCTCAGGACTCTTTTATGATTATTTTTATGAATTTCTACAGACATTTCGACAAGTTGGGGCAATATGGCAAATCTGCCGATTTAAGATTAATTATAAACTATTTATAGGTGCGTACCAGCTGTGTGTATGTAGTGTTTGTGAAGCTTAGGACATAAGGAACAATTTTTGTGAAGGAACTATGGTCTTTCGACAGTTCATTGGAAAGGTATGTTAAGGTTATTCCCTTCGTTCGACATGTTTTCTTAGAGGTAGTTAATGTTGGTGATCTTGTAGATGTAATTGTGAGTGGTTGGCTTATTGAGTGGTTATAAAACCTCATTTTAGGGACTTATAATCTGTTAAGAACGACCCTAAGTTAGGAAAGACTTGGAGATTATTCATATCTATTGTTTATAGCTAAATTGCTCGCCTTTAGCCTATTCAATTGTTTGTTGTCGCCCTTGGGGCTATTGTGGTTAGTTGTTGAGCTATGAACTGCCTCTGGGGGTAATGATGTTGTCTAATATGACTATGTTATTTCCAAAGAGGGCTATGTGTTTCCCACGGGGCTATATTGATGCTAAAGAGTGTTATGTTTTGCCTACGGTGCTATTTTGACGCCAAAAAGGGCTATGTGTTGCCTACAGGGCTATGTTGATGCAAAAGAGGGCTATGTGCAGCCCATAGATCTATGATGTTGCCTAAGAGGTCTATGTGCTACCTACGGGGCTATATCATTGCCAAAAAGGGCTATGTGACTTCTTACAAAGACAAGGGGATACCGATAAGGGTATGTAGATTGATTTGGCACCATCTGGGCTTATGGGGTCCTAGTAGGTGGTATGTTGTTTGTACCTGCCGAGCTTATGGGGGCTTGGTTAGATTGATGTTTGATCATTTTTTTATTTTTAGATTCAGTAGCGAGTTAGCATGCTTATCTAAAATTTTGATTTCCTTACGTGATTGCTTTTGGTATATTATGATACTTGCTCACTTAGTCTATAGCCTTTCATAATCTGTACATTATTTTGTACTGACGCTCCATTGCCTTGGTGGCACTGCATTCATGCATGCAGGTCCCGACAGACGACCTAGTAGACCTCCTCAGCAGCAGGATTGACTTCTATCCGATTGGCCAGCCCCTTTCCTTCGGAGCTGCCAGAGTTGGGAGGTTTGTTACCTTTTGTTGTATATATGTTTATGGGTAGGCTGGGGCCCTGTCCCGCAAATCGTTACTACTCTTAGAGGCTTGCAGACTAGTGTGTGGGGTGTATAGCTACGTTATGTCCATACTGGCCTAGTTTGTTGGTTTGATGAAGCTTGTGAGATGTTTGATGTATTGTCTTAATATATAAGTGCTTTCAATTTTGGTATAGATATCATGGTGGCCTTGACAGTCCAATCAGGACTTTTGTACTAGTTTGCTATGATCTCCTGGGAGTAGCTGTTTCTTTTATAGATCAATTGACAGGGGCCTTGCCGGCCGAGGTCTTAGTTTTAAGCCTAGATATACTTGTTTGTTTTCTTGATTATGTGTAGCTGCCATGCGCAAGTAGCAAATGGTTCAGCAGGGTCAGCTCGGGCATGAGTTTTGGCATTAGGAGCCAGTTGTGCCCCTCGAGTTTGGGGCGTGACAAACTTGGTATAAGAGAAACATCGTATCCTAGGGAGTCTGCAAGCCGTGTCTAGTAGAGTCTTGTTTATAAATGTGTAGTGCACCACATTCGATAAGGAAGAAGATACCGGGCATGTTAGAATGACTATCCTTCTTTTGCTCACCTAGTGCTATAGAGCGGTGTCTTAAGGGTTGAGGTTTCTGGCTTATACTTGATACTTGTATGGAGATAGAGATGGCTGACACTAGACAGACCACATCTAGCTAGGGGCTAGATACAACTTTAGGCGAGGGTACCGACAAGGTACCACAAGTGGAGGTAGCCAATTGTGATACCCAGGGGGAGATATCTTCTCAGCCCCTATAGTTTCTCCACTGCTTCAAGAGCCTCCGAGGGCTACAGAACTTCCGGCTCCACCAACAGTACCACCTCTAGTTCCACCTATTCCATCTGATCAGGATATCAAGAGTGCAGTATGTATGTTATCACAGTTAGTAGCTGCACAACGCCAACTAGTTGCGCCAGATGTTGCCAGACCTTCTGAAGGGCCCAAAAGTTTGAGAATTCATGAATTTCTTGCCTTGAATTCTCCACAGTTTACAGGGACTGATCGCAGAGAGGACCCTCAGCACTTTGTTGATCAGTTTCATAAGATCTTTAGAGTCATGCATGCCTCAGCGACTGAGTCAGTTGAGTAAGCAGCATTTCGATTGCGTGATGTTGCAATTTTATGGTACAAGAGTTGGGAGAGATCTAGGGGAAAAGATGCATCTCTACCCACTTGGGATAGTTTTACAGAAGCTTTCATAGATTACTATTTGCCTCGAGAGGATAGGGATGGCTGGGTGGACCAGTTTCTGAACCTCCGACAGGGCAGCATGAGTGTCCGAGAGTACGGGCTAAGATTTGATTCATTGGCTAGATATGCACCAGCATTTGTTGATACGCAGCATGATAGGGTGCGTAGATTTGTGGGAGGGCTCAACTCAGACTATATCGACTCTTGTTCTACCGCTGTACTAAATGATATTATGGATATCTTGCGAATTCAGGCCTTTCCACAAGGCATAGAGGATCACCGACATTTACAGTATATGATTGAGAGGGTTGAGAGAGATAGACAGAAGAGGGATAGGCCCTTTGGATCACAGAAAGATTTTCAGGGTGGTCCCAGACCTCGATATTCTATTAGGCCACCTAGACCTCCACCACAGCAGTTCCAGGGTAGTATATTTGATCATCAGGGACAGTCAGGCCTAGGTGAGAGTTCATCAGTATCGGGATCCCAGCAGCAGAGGGGTTCAGGCCAGGCTAGGACAGCCTCACCGCGTTGCACTACTTGCAGTACGATGCATTTCGGGAGGTGTAGACTGGGTTCCACATATTTTTATTCTTGTGGAAAAGAGGGGCATGGGTGTAGAAACTCCCCGAACATAGGTTAGGGATGTATAGGTCAGTCGACCAGGTCAGTAGTAAGTTCCTTCTCATCAGCATAGTCTATAAGGCGTGGACCCCAAACTTCAGCAGGTAGAGGAGAGAGGGATCATCTAGTTCTGGTAGTGGACAGAATCATACATATTCACTAGCCACCCGAAAGAACTCAGAGTCATCAACAGATGTTGTGACATGTACATTGATTGTTTGCTCTCATTGTGTTTATGCTTTGATAGATCCTGGATCTACTCTATCTTATGTTACTCCATTTATTGCGAGGAAGTTATGTATAGTAGCAGAGTCATTAGATCGACCCATTATTGTATCTACACCAGTTGGTGAGTCTGTTATTGCCAGGAGAGTCTATCGAGGTTTCACGGTAGAAATTATCGACTGTCAGACCTCTGTAGATCTCGTAGAGTTAGAGATGGTCAATTTTGACATCATTATGGGTATGGACTTGTTAGCGTCTTGTTATGCTAATGTTGAGTGCCGGACAAAGATTAACAAGATTCCACTTTCCAGGAGAGGCAGTTCGGGAATGGAAAGGCAATATAGCAACGCCGAAAGGTAGGTTTATTTCCTATCTTAAGGTGAGAAGGATGATTACTAGGGGTTGTATTTATCATCTTGTTCACATTCATGATATAGATGCAGAACCACCGACTCGTCAGTCTATTCCGGTAGTTAATGAGTTTCTAGATGTATTTCCAAACGAGCTCCCTGGTATCCCTTCAGAATGGGAAATTGATTTTGCTATCGATATGCTACCAGGTACACAACCCATATATATCCCCCTTTATAGAATGACTCCTACTGAGCTAAATGAGTTGAAGAATCAACTGAAAGACTTGCTGGATAAAGGCTTTATTAGGCCTAGTGCTTCACTATTAGGTGCGCCAGTGTTATTCGTAAGGAATAGAGATGGCTCACTAAGAATATGTATCGATTACCGACAACTGAATAAGGTGACTATAAAGAATAATTATCTCCTTCCAAGGATCGATGACTTGTTTGATCAGTTACAAGGTGCTAAGTGTTTCTCAATGATTGATTTAAGATCAGGGTACCACCATATACGAGTTTGGGAGAAAGACGTTCCAAAGACAGCTTTTAGAACCAGATATGGACACTATGAGTTCTTGGTAATGTCTTTTGGATTAACTAATGCTTTATGGACCTGATGAATAGTATATTCAGGACATATCTAGACTTGTTTATGATTGTATTTATTGATGATATTTTGGTGCATACACGTTCAAAAGTTGAGCATGAAAATCATCTGCGAGCAGTCCTTCAGATTCTTCGAGACCGAGAACTTTATGCAAAGTTTTCAAAGTGTGAGTTATGGTTGGACTCTGTAGCTTTCTTAGGCAATATTGTATCAAATGTAGGCATTGTAGTTAATACACAAAAGATTGAGGCCGTAAAGACTTGGCCCAGACCAATGACTCCGACTGAAGTTCGTAGTTTTTTAGGGTTAGCTAGGTACTACAGAAGGTCTGTAGAGGGGTTTTCTTTACTTTCAGCCCCATTAACGAAGCTGACTAAAAAAGCAGCTAAGTTCCAGTGGACTGAGGCTTGCGAGCATAGTTTCCAGGAGCTGAAGGAAAGGTTGACATCAACAATAGTTCTAGCATTGACAGAGGGTTCAGAAGGCTATGCGGTGTATTGTGATGCTTCTGGTGTTGGGTTGGGATGTGTTCTAATGCAACATGGTAAGGTTATCACATATACTTCAAGGCAGTTGAGAAAGCATGAGAAGAACTATCGGACTCATGATTTAGAGTTCGCTGCAGTTGTGCATGCGTTAAAGATCTAGAGACATTATTTGTATGGCGTTCATGTTGACATCTTCACAGATCATAAAAGCCTTCAATATATCTTTAGACAAAAGAAGTTAAATCTGCAACAACGTCGATGGCTTGAGTTACTGAAAGACTATGACGTGGATATTTTATATCATCCAGGAAAGGTGAATGTGGTAGCCGATGACCTCAGTCAAAGATCTATGGGTAGTTTATCTTATTAAGGTGTTGCTAAGCGTGAGAACTTCATTAGTTAGCTAACTTGGGAGTTAGGTTGTTAGAGGAGGAAGATAGTGGGGTAACAATTCAGGACACAGCCATATCATCTCTAGTTGTAGAAGTAAAATCACGGCAACAAGATGATCCTAGCTTAGAGAAGCTCAGAGCCAAGGCTTAGGATCAACATTCTTTAGCATTTGATATAGCAGGAAATGGAGTCCTTAGATATAATGGTCAATTGTGTGTTCCAAATGTTGCAGGGCTTCGACATCGGATTATGGAAGAGGCACATCATTTCATTTTTCTATTCACCCTGGTTCGACGAAGATGGTCCATGATATTAAGGAGATCTATTGGTGGCATGGGATGAAAAAGGACGTTGTTGAGTTTGTGGCACAGTGTCGTAATTGCTCCAACAGGTAAAGGTTGAGTACCAAAACTTTCCTGGGCTAGTTCAAGAGATAGCCATTCCTTTGTGGAAGTGGGAAGCAATTAATATGGATTTTATTGTAGGGTTACCTCGATCACATCGCAAGTTTGACTCTATTTGGGTAATTGTTGATAGACTAACAAAATCAGCCCATTTCTTACCAGTCAGGGCTACTTTTATGGCCGAAGACTATGCAGGGCACCATATTAGAGAGATTGTTAGGCTACACGGTGTCCTAGTATCTATTCTCTCTGATAGAGGAGCACAATTTACCGCCAACTTCTGGAAGTCCTTCCAGAAAGGACTGGGGACACAAGTTAATCTTAGTACAACCTTTCACCCTCAGACAGAAGGCCAGGATGAGCACATAATTTTGAGACTCGAGGATATGCTACAAGCGTGCGCGCTAGACTTCAAGGGAAGTTGGGATGACCACTTACCTCTTATTGAGTTTGCATACAATAATAGTTATCATTCCAGCATCGGGATGGCATCTTATGAGGCTTTGTTTGGGCGAAAATGTAGGTCCACCATCGGATGATTCGAGGTAGGTGAGTCAGGGTTGATTGGTACCCGACTTATTACAATAGATAATGGAGCAAGTTAAGCTCATTCGGGAGAGGTTGCTAACAGCTCAAAGCTGACAGAAGTCATACTCAGATGTACGACGAAGGGACTTAAAGTTTTGTGTCGATGACTGGGTATTCTAAAAAGTCTCGCATATGAAGGGTGTTATGAGATTTGGCAAAAATGGCAAGCTTAGTCGAAGATTCATTGGGCAATACCGGATCCTTCGGAGGGTAGGACAGGTGGCTTATGAGTTAGTATTTCCTTCGGGTCTAGAATCTGTTCATTTAGTTTTCCATGTATCGATGCTATGGAAGTGCGTAAGAGACCCTTCTCGGGTTGTCCCGATTGAGGATGTTCATATCACAGAGGAGTTTTCCTACGAGGAAACTCCAATTGCCATATTAGATCGGCAGGTCTATAAATTGAGGACCAAAGAGGTGGTTTTGGTTAAAGTATTGTGGAGAAACAACAATAGAGAAGAGGTGACCGGGGAAGCTGAGGATGGCATGAGGTCCAAATATCCTCACTTGTTTCATACCCCAAGGTGACGACATATCAGTTTATATTAGTACAGTTTGGTTAGATACCAATCTGATTTTTTAATATTGTTGGTTATTATTATTGTAGTTGTTGTTGTATATTTTCTTGTACTATTATTGTGGAGCTATAGTGCTTAGCTATTTATGTCATCCTGTGAGATGCCTAGGTTAGAATTTTTGCTTTTCATGTTCCTGGATAGTCACATTTACAAAGGATATTATACCTAAATTTTTGAAACTCCTAAGGACTTAACCGCGTGACTAATATTTTTTCATTCGAGGACAAATGTTTCTAAAGGGGGAAGGATGTAACACCCAGACTTTTCAAAATGTCTAAATTTACTCGTATCTTTGTGGAAAGACAAGGAGAGTAGGTAATAAATTAAGAATGATATGGTATGTCCTATTTAAGGTATGGATGCTTTTCATCTTTGGGTAGTTATCCCCAAAAGATCCCCTTCAAATTATGTTTTTAAGACTTCCAATTACCCTCAAAACCTAGGGTTTCATTCTATGTCACGGGTCTTCTTCCAAAACGATTTCAATTGTTTAATTATGGTTTACTATGATGATTTATGATTGAAATGTTGGAGTATTGTTCAATTATGACAAAAAAATCTCACTTGGACCCATGATTCCCCCATCTTTCCAAATTATGAACTAAGGTGTGGCTTGATTGATTATGAAAGCTTTATAATTGACTATGTTCACATTTCTCAAGTTGTTGATTCATAATATCCCTCTATCTAACGTGGTAATTCTAGGAGTTAGGGTTGATATTGATTCTTAGCCTTGAAGGTCGACTTGTTAGGGTTTATATATGTTGATAAGGATTGTATATGAACTCATGATTCACTTAGATAGTGATGATCCTAAGAATATTGTGTATTTTTGGTATTGTTGTAAGATAATTCTCCCCTACCCTTACACATAACTATGTATGATTTGTTTATGGTTATGATAGAATGGTTGTGTTGAGTGAAAGGTTATTCTCATGAACACACTACGAATATGATGTGAAAGTTTTACTAACATATTGATGATTCTAAGGTTGAAAGGACATTCTCACCTAATGAATCCATGAGCAATTAAGATACTATTTTTATATGAGTGCCTAGAGCATTCTCTTAAGTAAAGACTTAAATATGACTTTGATAGGGAATTATGCTTAGCACCAAGTTGATACAAAAAGGAGATGGAAGCTTTTACATTAGAAAGTTCGGCTTCCCAATGTAAGGTATCTCATGAGATGGAAACCTTTTACGTTAGAAAGTCCGGGTTTCTAGTACCAATCTCCTTATCCCATAACTATGTGCCCGCATAGGTCTTTAGCTAGTGGATCCACCTAAAAGCTATTATGTATGTTCTATCTTAGGAAAGTAGGACATCTCTTTTCGGTGTGGGAGTAAGACACCGGATTCCATGTAGCTCACATGGAGTATGTCGGTTAAGGCTAAATTTCCCTATATGATAAGAATATGAATTATGATAAGAACGTGAATTCTAACTATGACTTCTCAAGAGGTACTTCTTTGTGTGAGTGGGGGTATGTGACTCCATTTATGCATTGAACAAATGGACCTTAAGAGGGATTGTGGTGAGGTTCTTTTATGTTATGAAGGCTTATGAATTATGTATGCATGATATGTACGAATGTTAAGGTTGACTTACTTGCTACAAGTTATCAATATGAATGCTTACTTGTATATGAGTACTGGTTATGAATGAGGTTAAGGTATGGTATGGATGATGTTGGTGACCCCAAAGTGGTACTTAGCATTTGGTAGGATTATGGGATCTTGCCTTTGCATTACACTAGTATAGCTTTGGAGTTGCTTATGATATGGTTTGACTTATGTTTCTTCATAAATGTGCATAATGGCTTTTAAACTTGACAAATGCTTGATTTCAACTAAATGTCCCTTTTATGCATGTTTTAAGGATTTTTATACATGACCTCCATACTTAGTACTTATTTTCTAACCCATATTCTACATTTTACCATGGGTTTAGGTTCCAGTCATTAAGACGTACTTCTCTTTTCAAGTGAAGCTTGGGTTAACTATTCCCTAAGCTTGGTGAGTTCTCATAGTTCGTGGACAATATGTTATTCTTTTTAGTTTCTATTGCACTTTCTAATTTTTAGACTATTGATGTAGAGGGCTATGACCCTAAGATTTTTATTCACTTATTTTAAATGGTGTATGAGACAAGGTCTAGACTCTTATATTCGTTTATGAAAAAGAAGTTGGCTTCGTTTGTAAAAGTTTTAAATTTTTTGCATCATTTCTATGACTTTATGTTTTGATTATGCTAAGGGTTTGTATGAGACCCCTTTGGGGTCGAATATGCCATGTTGCTCCTAGGGGGTAACCCTGGGTCGTGACAAATTTGGTAATCAGAGCACAAGGTTTAGAATGATTCCAGGATGATGTCTCATGAACCACGTCTAGTAGAGTCTTGTTCAAGAGTGTGAAGCGCGCCACACTTATGAATGAGAGGCTACAAGATTCTTAGAAACTTTCACTTCTTTCATTACTCTTTAGTCCTGCCTTAGAGTTTTTACTATATGTAGTCCTTTTCCTAACTCTTCTCTTGTGTATATAGGAGATAAATACAAGAAGAACGAATGTAAGAAGGATGGAAGAGGGGATGGGGAATAAGAGAGTTCATCCCTAAGGTCCCCAAGGTCCTCAAGTTCCTCAAGCTCCTAATGATGAAGGGGCTATGACAAATGTGGAAATAAGGTCGGCTCTCCAAACATTGACTCATCTTTTAACGACTCAAGTCAGTAGGGATGCTAGGAGTCAAGTGAACCCCAATGTGAGTACAACTGCTTTAAGGATATGGGATTTCACTAGAATGAATCCTCCTATGTTCTATGGCTCCAAAGTGGAGAAGGACCCACAAGGTTTTATAGATGAAGTGTGTAAGGTGGTTGATGCTATGGGAGTGTCATCTCAAGAGAAGGCGGAACTAGCTGCCTACCAATTGAAGGATGTGGCTCAAGTTTGTTATGAGCAATGGAAGGGTGAGATACCCATAGGACCGGGCCTAGTAGATTGGGAATTGTTCAAGTCGGTGTACCTTGATAGATAATTTCCCTTAGAGTTGAGGGAACAAAAGATGCAAGAATTCATCAACCTTCACCAAGGAGGTATGAGTATGAAAGAGTATGGCCTTAAGTTCACCCAATTGTCCAAGTATGCTCCAACCTTGGTGGCGGAATCTAGGGCCAAGATGAACAAATTTGTTATAGGGGTATCCGACTTGGTAGTCAATGAATGTCGTTAGACAATGCTCATCCCAAGTATGAATATTTCATGTCTTATGGTACATGCCGAACAAATTAAGGAACAAAAGCTTAAGCAGGTAAATAGGGAAGTGAAGAAGGCAAGGACCGATGATGGGAAATTCTTCCAAGGGTAAATTTGAGGGTCAAGGTAGACCAAGGTTCAAGAGAAGTTTTTCCAAACAAGGTTCCTCTAGTGCTCCAACGGTCAACAAAGATAATGTGTAACCCTAAGACACAAGGAGGAAATAACGATGGTTATTTTGTAGAAAGACCAAATTGTGCATTGGCAAGAAACATGAGGGGAAGTGCCTTTTTGCACGGATGGTTGCTATAATTTTGGGAAGAGTGGTTATTTGATGAGGGATTGTCCCATGCTAAAGGTTCAAGGAAGAGAGGGAAAGCAAGTTCCTCATAGTGGTTCAAATTCCAAAGCTCCCAAGAAGAACTGCTTCTATGCTCTCCAATCCCGAAGTGACCAAGAGGGTTCCCTGGAAGTTGTGATCGGTATGTTACAAGTCTTTTCTATTGATGTTTATGCATTATTAGACCCTGGTACCACTTTGTCATTTCTTACACCGTTTGTGGCTATGAAATTTTAAATACTCCCCGATGTCTTAGAATAACCTTTTTTGGTTTCTACCCCGGTTGGTGACTCGGTTGTAGCTAAATGAGTTTATAGGAGCTGTCCTATTTCTTTTTATCATAAAGTCACTTAGGTTGATTTGGTAGAATTAGACATGTTAGACTTTGATGTCATTTTGGGTATGGATTGGTTGCGTGCTTGCTATGCCTCCATTGATTGTAGAACTCGGGTTGTAAAGTTTCAATTCCCAAATGAGTCCATGTTAGAGTGGAAGGGGGGAAATTCTATCCCGTGAGGTCGATTTATTTCATGTCTAAAATCTAGGAAAATGATTTCCAAAGGGTGTGTTTACCGAATTGTTAGAGTTATGGATGTCGAGTCCGAGACTCCTTCTTTGGAGTCGGTCCCCGTGGTGAGTGAATTTCTAGAGTCTTTCCTGATGACTTTCCCGGCATTCCTCCAGAATGGGAAATAGACCTTGGCATTGATTTTTTTCCGGATACACAACCCATATACATCCCTCCCTATAGAATGGCTCCGGCCGAATTGAAAGAGTGGAAGAAACAACTCAAAGATTCGTTAGACAAAGGTTTTATTCAACCAAGTATTTCTCCATGGGGTGCTCCGATATTGTTTGTGAGGAAGAAGGATGGGTCCCTTAGGATGTGTATAGACTACCACCAATTGAACAAGGTCACCGTAAAGAATAAGTACCCACTTCCAAGAATTGACGATTTGTTTGACCAACTCCAAGGAGCGACTTACTATTCAAAGATTGACCTTCGTTCGGGTTACCATCAACTAAGGGTAAGAGGGGTTGACATTCCTAAGAAGGCCTTCCAAAGAATATATGGTCACTTTGAATTCCTAGTAATGTCTTTTGGTTTAACCAACGCCCCAATGGCTTTCATGGACCTTATGAATAGAGTGTTTAGGCAATATCTTGATTCATTAGTGATAGTTTTTATTGACGATATTTTGATCTACTCAAAGAGTGAGGGTGAACATATGAATCATTTGAGGATAGTATTGCAAGTCCTTAAAAACCATCAATTGTATCCTAAGTTTAGAAAATCTGAGTTTTGGCTAAGGTAAGTTGCTTTCCTCGGTCATATTGTGTCAAGCATGGGTATTGAGGTTGATCCTATGAAAATGGATATGGTTAAGAGTTTGCCTAGACCTCTGAGTCCCACCGATATTCGAAGCTTTTTGGGTCTGGCCTGGTATTATATGAGATTTATGGAGGGTTTTTCATCCATCTCTTCTCCGTTAACGTCTTTGACTCAAAAGAAGGAAATTTTTGAGTGGTCGGAGGTTTGTGAGAAAATCTTCCAAGAGTTGAAGGATAGACTCACTTTCGCTCTAGTGTTGACCTTACCAGAGGGTACCAACTGGTTTGTAGTATATTATGATGCTTCGAGAATAGGGTTGGGATGTGTACTCATGAAACATGGTAAGGTGAGTGCCTATGCTTCAAGACAACTCAAAACCCTTGAGAAGAATTACCCGACCCATGATCTTGAACTAGCAGCGGTGGTATTTGCCTTGAAAATATGGAGACACTATCTATATGGGGTGAATGTTGATGTATTCACCGATCACAAGAGTCTATAATATGTGTTTAGCCAAAAAGACTTGAATCTCTGACAATGAATGTGGTTAGAGATTTTAAAGGATTATGACATGAATGTCCTTTACCACCCCGAAAAAGCTAATGTAGTTGCGGATGCCCTTAGTGGATTATCGATGGGAAGTGTGGCTCATGAAGACATGAAAAAGGAATTGGTTCTTGATGTGCATAGGTTCACCCGGTTAGGTGTCAAACTAGTGGATTCCACCAAGGGTGGAGTTATGGTCCATCGTAGTTGCGAATCGTCCTTTGTGGTTGATGTGAAGTCTAAACAAGGCCTTGATCCCATATTAATGGAATTGAAAGAATAGGTACTCAACAAGTCCGTTGAGGCTTTCTCCCAAGGGGGAGATGGGGTGCTTAGGTACCAAGGTAGATTATGTGTTCCGGATGTTGATGGCTTAAGAGAGAAAATTTTAGAAGAGGTTCATGGTTTGCGGTATTCTAGTCATTCGGGAGCCACCAAGTTGTACCGTGATCTACGGGAAGTCTATTGGTGGAATGGAATGAAGAATGATACAGCGGGTTTTGTAGCCAAGTGCCCAAATTGCCAACAAATTAAGGCCGAACATCAAAGGCTGAGAGGTTTGTCCCAAAACATAAATATTCCTACTTGGAAGCGGGAGGATGTGAATATGGATTTTATTTTGGGTTTGACTCGTACTCGAAGGCAACATGACTCTATATGGATTGTTGTTGATAGAATGACAAAGTCCGCCCACTTTTTACCCGTCAAGGTTTCCTTTTCGGCGGAAGATTAATTATGCCAAATTGTATGTTAAGGAGATAGTGAAATTTCATGGGGTGCCATTATCGATTATTTTGAATCGGGGTACACAATTTACTTAGCAATTTTGGAAGGCTTTCGAAAAAGGGCTCGGTACCAATGTTAAGCTCAGTGCCGCTTCTCATCCTCAAACGGATGGTCAAGCGGAATGCACCATCCAAACCATAGAGGACATATTAAGGGAATGTGTCATAGACTTCAAGGGTAATTAGGACGATCATCTACCATTGATAGAATTTGCTAACAACAACAGTTACCATTCGAATATCGCGATGGCTCCCTTTGAAGCATTATATGGGATGAGGTGTAGATCCCCGATTGGTTGGTTTGAAGTAGGTGAATTGCTCTAGTGGGTCCCGAACTAGTTTATGAGGCCATTGAAAAATTTCAACTCATTAGAGAGAGGTTGAAGATGGCCCAAAGTCGGCAAAAGTCTTATGCCGATGTTAGAAGAAGGGATCTATAATTTGAGGTTGGTGATTGGGTCTACTTGAAAATCTCACTTATGAAGGGTGTGATGAGGTTTGGGAAGAAGGGGAAGCTTAGTCCCCGGTATGTGGGCCCATACCAAATCTTGCAACGTATAGGTAAAGTTGCCTATGAATTAGACCTACCCAATGAATTAGCTCCAGTTCACCCGGTATTCCATGTCTCCATGCTTAATAAGTGTATTGGTGATCCGGTATCCATCATTCCTATAGACGGTTAGGGAGTAGAGAATTTAGACCGGCAAGTTAGGAGGTTGAGAAACAAGGAAGTAGCTTCCATTAAAGTGATGTGGAGGAATCACTTAGTTGAGGTGCTACATGGGATGTTGAGGACGATATGATGTCCCGTTATCCTCATCTTTTTCCTTCTACTCCTATTCAAGATTGAGGTAAATAGTTTCTCTTGAGTTTTGATGTTTTGGTAGTTATGTATATTGTATATATATTTACATGATTTTGCATATTCTTGATGAGATTTATGTTTAGTGTAAATAGAAGCTTTCATGAATTATATGTTTCTCATGTTGATTTTCATCTTATTATGATGATGACATGTGTGAATTCATGAGCTGATTTGACAAACATGCTTTGTTAAACTTGTGGTGAAATGGCATATTGGCTCCATGATGTTGTGTTGAGATTGCTTTTAGTTGGAGAAGCTAGTTCCTCCTATGAACATGAGATGTGCTGAATTTCATGCATATTGGGTTGGTAGATGTACTTTCTATCTTCTTGTGTTGCATTGATCATGTTGTGAAATGGAGTTGAAGTTTCCTCTTTGTGAATAGTGCATAAAGTGTATAGTGCATTTGTAGGTTTTGCACATTTTGATGTTTTCATACATGATGGGCTTCTAGTCGAGAGTTTCTAACTTTGTTTGGTGTCTAGATCTTCATTCGAGGACGAATGTTCCCAAAGGGGAGATAATGTAACAGCCCAGAACTCTAATGACCTAAGCTAGAGCCTAACATGTATTCTAGTGGCCTAAATGGGGTTAATCGTGAAGTCAAGAGTCGTAAAATAACCTCCCATACTTAGTACTAATGTTTTAGGACCTAAACGTCAAGGCATGACCCCCAAGGGTCCTTGAGGAAGACCCAAGAGAAGGCCCAAAAAGCTGTCAAAATCAGCTTGACCTACGGATGGGAACTACTGGGCGTAGGTCCATCCACGCCCCATAGGTGTGGGGCATAGGTCAAGGCCTCAAGGTGACCAGTCTCTGAACCAAACCACGGACCTGCAAGACGGGGATTGATTCCACCTACGGTCCGTAGGTTGGTGGGCGTAGGTCACCCCTGAAGCCTGCCTAGGTTCGGCCAAGTGAGGGGTAAGTTAGTAATTTCCTAATTAAATTGTTAGTGTTAGCAGATGATTTTTATGGTTTTATTATACATATTTAAGGCTTTTAACATTAATAACGGACCTCACAACTCATTATTCCCCCAAACTCAAAAATTAGAAACTACCTCCCCTCTCCAAAATTTCTCTCTTAAGACTCCATTGAAGAGCAAGAACAAGGTCAATCTAAGGGTCCAAGAAGCAGACTTTCTTCTACAATTTCTTGTGGAAATCAACCTAAGGTATGGATGCTTTTCATCTTTAGGTAGCTATCCCCGAAAGATCCCCTTCACATTATGTTTTTAAGACTTCCAATTACCTCCAAAACCTAGGGTTTCATTCTATGTCATGGGCCTTCTTCCAAAACGATTTAAATCATTTAATTATGGTTTATTATGGTTGATTATGATGATTTATGATTCGAATGTTGGAGTATTGTTGAATTATGATAAAAAAAATCTCCCTTGAACCCATGATTCTCCATCTTTCCAAATTATGAACTAAGGTGTGGCTTGATTGATCATGAAAACTGTATAATTGACTATGTTCACATTGATTAAGTTGTTGAATCATAATATCCCTCTATCTAATGTGGTAATTCTAGGAGTTAGGGTTGATATTGATTCTTAGCCTTGAAGGTCGACTTGTTAGGGTTTATATATGTTGATAAGGATTGTATATGAACTCATGATTCACTTAGATGGTGATGATCCTATGACTATTCTGTATTTGTGGTATTATTGTAAAGATCATTCTCCCCTACCCTTACACATGACTATGTATGATTTGTTTATGATTATGATAGCATGGTTCTGTTGAGTGAAAGGTTATTCTCATGAACACACTACGCATATGATGTGATAGGTTTACTCACATATTGATGATTGTAAGGTTGAAAGGACATTCACACCTAATGAATCCATGAGCAATTATGCTACTATGTTGACAGGACTGCCTAGAGCATTCTCTTATGAACATGAACTTAAGCAAAGACTTAAATATGACTTTAATAGGGAATTATGCTTAGCACCGAGTGGATACAAGAAGGAGATGGAATCTTTTACGTTAGAAAGTCCGGCTTCCTAATGTAAGGTATCTCATGAGATGGAAATCTTTTACGTTAGAAAGTCCGGGTTTTTACTAGCAATCTCCTTATCCCATATCTATGTGCCCACATAGGTCATTAGCTAGTGGATCCACCTAAAAGATATTATGTACGTTCTACCTTAGGAAAGTAGGACATCTCTTTTCGGTGTGGTAGTAAGACACCGGATTCCATGTAGCTCACATGGAGTATGTCGGTTAAGGCTAAATTTCCCTATATGATAAGAATATGAATTATGATAAGAACGTGAATTCTAACTATGACTTCTCAAGAGGTACTTCTTTGTGTGAGTGGGGGTATGTGACTCCATTTATGCATTGAACAAATGGACCTTAAGAGGGATTGTGGTGAGGTTCTTTTATGTTATGAAGGCTTATGAATTATGTATGCATGATATGTACGAATGTTAAGGTTGACTTACTTGCTACAAGTTATCAATATGAATGCTTACTTGTATATGAGTACTGGTTATGAATGAGGTTAAGGTATGGTATGGATGATGTTGGTGACCCCAAAGTGGTACTTAGCATTTGGTAGGATTATGGGATCTTGCCTTTGCATTGCACTAGTATAGCTTTGGAGTTGCTTATGATATGGTTTGACTTATGTTTCTTTATAAATGTGCATAATTTCTTTTAAACTTGATAAATGCATGATTTCAACTAAATGTCCCTTTTATGCATGTTTTAAGGATTTTTATGCATGGCTTCCATACTTAGTACTTATGTGCTAACCCATATTCTACATTTTACCATGAGTTTAGGTTCCCGTCGTTGAGATGTACTTCTCCTTTCAAGTGAAGCTTGGGTTGACTATTCCCTAAGTGTGGTGAGTCCTCATGGTTTGAGGACAAGATATTATTCTTTTCTAGTTTCTATTGTACTTTTTATTTTCAAGACTATTGATGTAAAGGTTTATGACCCTAAGATTTGTATTCACTTGTTTTAGATGGTGTATGAGACAAGGTCTACACTCTTGTATTCGTTTATGAAAAAGAAGTTGACTTTGACAGTAAATGTTTTAAATTTTCCACATCATTTCTATGACTTTATGTTATGATTATGCTAAGGGCTTGTATGGGTCCCCTTCGGGGTCGATTACGCCATATTGCTCCTAGGGGGTAACCTCGGGTCGTGACAACTCTGGGACTGAGAGAACTTGAGTCAAAATTATCTGTTGAGACTGAGATGTATCAGATATATTTAAATCATATGTATTTTGTAGAAATAAATTGCCTGAAACTCAATTACAGAAGAACATTAGATGTAACGTTACGGGGAACACAATCCTAGTTTCATTTAATCATCGAAACAACTTTAGAACTTAAAACTCTGTTAATTCCTAATCTAGATTTTGATCACCAATTTTAGTTGCTAGAACATCACAACTAAACCCATTTTACTTTCCGTAACTATTTCTTTTGGAAATAATAACGACATTTGAGTAAACGCGACAGTGAAATTATTTCTGTAAAGAAGAGAAAAATTCTATATGGGATCGACCTCAACTCACGTTGAGTTCTATAAATTGACTTCGACCATTTATATCTCTTAATTGAGGTGTACGTTTGGACGTATCAAATTTTGGCACTGTTGTCGTGGAATATTAATTCAGAAGTGTTTTTACTAGCTTTTATTCGACTTGTAGTTATAATTCCTAATTTTACATCTTGTTCTTTGTTTATGTCTCTTTCAGGTGAGTTCAACAGTGTATGCCAAATACCAGAAGTAAGGGAGCCACATTGATCCCATGCGACCCAGAACATTGGAAGACACTCCGTAAAATGGTGAATGTATAAGAATTTGAGGCTCAAAGACAAAGACTGGGACTGAAAGCTGAAATCGCTGAAAGAGGTATTCAGCAGAATATTGTTAACAACCTGCCTAGGGTGGTGGAAGAAAACATAGCAGTGGATGAAATCATTCCTCCCCACCGCCAACCAATAGCTCTAAGGGGTAGAGCACAACATCCAACTCACATGATGTATGAAGAGGATGACTTAGACTTGGATGGAGCTGGAGCCACAAGAACGATAGTGTTACCTGCACTACCTCCAGGTGTGAAATTCACAATCACCAATACTATGATTCAACTGCTAAATCTGAAAGGTATGTTCAAGGGTGCAGCTGCTGATGATGCTAATCAACATCTGATGAACTTTGTGATCTGGAAATCGCAAGACATCCCTGGAGTTAGCCAAACATCGATGAGATTGAGGCTGATTCCATTGTCTCTTACTAGAGAGGCAACCAACTGTTTGAATGAGAAGTTGGATGACTCAATCAGGACATGGACTGAGTTTAAAGAAGGCTTTCCTGGAATGATTCTTTCCTGAATCAAAAGAGCGGCAGATGAAAGATGAGATAAGTGCCCACAAGCAGTTACCAGGAGAAGCGATTCAGGACACCTGGTGGAGATTCAGCCAAAAGCTAAAAATGTGTCCAAACCATGGTCTCACTGAGAGACATCTAAAATAGGCATTTTATAGATCTTTGAATTATGTTAGTAAACCTGTTGCTGATGCAGTGTGTGGAAGATTATTCATGAGGAAGCCAATATCAGAGAGCATGCAGCTGATGGACGAGGTCTCCAAGAATACTAGGGCATGGTACACCAGAGATGGAGAAGTAGGAGACCTGGGGTTCACTTTTGAACTTTCAGCCAAACAAAGGAAAAGAGAAGAAGAAAGAGATCAGGACATGGCACACATGAGGACCCATATAGATCTGCTCACAAAACATATTGTCGCGAGTTCTGAAAAGGTAAATGTTGTAGGAACTCCAAACGTGTATGAAGATCAAGACATTGATCTAGATGAGGAGGATAAATACTTGGAAAACCAAGAAGGTTTCTCGAATTATAACTCGGGAAACTAGGGTTACAATTCTAAAAATATAGGTCGGAACTACTAAAGGGAAGGACAGTATGACAGGCCGACAACTAGAGAGCAGGAAAACTGGCAGAATAGAGATGGGTATAGAAATTATCACAGTGGGGTGTATTTTCCCCCAGGTAATAGAGACCGGGCAAGTGGTAGTTCCAGCGGGTCTAAGCTGGAAGACATGATGGATAAGGTGCTCCAAAAAGTTGAGTCAACTGATGCAGGTGTGAAAGATATGAGACGTGACTTCTTCAGTATTAGTCAACTGGTAGATTCTCACACTACCTTCATAAAGCAAATAGAGCAGTAGTTGGGGAACTTTCAACATCAGTAAACCAGAGGAAGAATGGGTCACTACCTAGTGATACTATTCAAAATCCTAAGAAGGACGGTCATTGCATTGCTATCGCCACCAGGGGTGGTAAGATTCTTAATAACCCAATTTCTGCAGGTACTAAGTATGAACATATAGTGGAGAAAACTAAGAGGTTGAAGCTGAACAAGTAGATGACTTGGAGGATGCTCAACAAATAACATAACCTGTAAGAGGAAAGTAGAAAGAGGTTGAGGGAAATATTCCTTTACAACAGATCCCAAGACCACCTTCTCCTTTCCCCAACGACTTGAAAAGAACGTCAAAGATGGGAAATTTGCAAAGTTCATCACCATGCTGCGACAACTATCAGTAAACATACCATTGGTTGAAGCCCTTGAGTAGATGCCAGGATATGCCAAGTTCATGAAAGACTTGGTTACAAAGAAAAAAGTGTAATTATTGAATTGACTAACAATGTTCATCACTGTCGTGCTATCATTACCAGATCTCTAGTACAGAAGAAGGAGGATATGGGTGCATTCACCATAGCGTGCACCAGCTGATCAATCAAATTTGCTAAGGCCTTGTGTGACTTAGGGGCCAGTATAAACTTGATTCCTCTGTCCATCTACAAGCAACTAGGGTTAGGAGTTCCAAAACCTACAACAATATGGTTGATTATGGTAGATAGGTCAGTGAAGCGACCTGTGGGCATCCTATGTGATGTGCTCGTAAAGATGGACACATTCATCTTTCTGGCACACTTCGTGATCTTGGATCGCGAAGTGGATTTTGAGGTTCTCATTAATTTGGGAAGACCATTTCTGGCCACAAGACAAGCACTGGTAGATGTTGAGAGAAGAGAATTGAAATTCAGACTCAACAAAGAAGAGGTTAAGTTTAATATTTGTAGGTCAATGAAAGAGGCACATGACATGAATGTGGTGTCTGCGATAGAACTTTTTGATGAAGAAGAAATGGGAACAACCATTGCGGAGATGTTGGTTGTTGAAACCTTAGTTGCCGTGTTGATGAATTTTGAAGCTGATTTCCAGTTTATGCAGAGACTGTGAATGCTTTGCAGGGAATGGGAGCACACTCTTATGATCTAAAGAAACTAGACCTGGATTTGAAAAACTGGCCAAGTCCTCCAACAAAACCATCCATTGAGGAGCCACCTGTGCTGGAACTAAAATATTTACCCAGCCACCTGAGGTATGTATTTTTAGGCACTAACAACACTTTACCTGTGATTTTGGCTGCAGATTTGAATGATGAACATATCCAAGATGTGATCAAAGTGTTGATAATGTACAAAAGAGCGATCGGGTGGACCATTGCTGACATCATTAGGATACCTCTGGGTGTATGCACCCATAAGATTCAACTTGAAGAGGACTTCAACCCAAGCATTGAACACCAGCGGAGGTTAAACCCACCTCTGCAAGAGGTGGTCAGAAAGGAGATCAAGTGGTTAGATGCAGGGGTGGTGTACCCCATTTCTGACAGTCACTGGGTCACCCCAGTGCAATATGTACCCAAAAAGTGTGGTATGATTGTGGTTGCGAACGCAAAGAATGAGTTGGTCCAACATAGACTTGTCACTAGATGGCGAGTGTGGATGGACTACATGAAGCTAAACAAGTGGACCTTGAAGGATTATTCCCGATGCCATTCATGGACAGGATGCTTGACAGGTTGGCTGGAAAAGGGTGGTACTGTTTCTTAGGCAACAACCATATATCAATTGCTCTTGAAGATCAGGAAAAGACCGCATTTACATGTCCTTATGGCACCTTTGCATTTAAATGCATGCCATTTGAACTATGTAATGCACCATCAACTTTTCAGAGGTGTATGATGTCTATCTTCTCAACATGGTGGATGACACTCTGGAGGTCTTCATGGATGACTTTTCAGTGGTAGGTGACACATTTGATGACTGTTCTCTTAATCTTAGCAGGTCTTTAGAGAGATGCAATGAGGCCAATCTAGTTCTGAACTGGGAGAAGTGCCATTTCATTGTCAAGGAAGGCATAGTCCTTGGGCACAAGGTGTCACAAAAGGGGTTAGAGGTCTAGAAGGCCAAATTGAGGTGATTGAAAAGTTGCTTCCACCTATCTGTGTGAAGGGTGTTCGATGCTTCTTAGTACATGCCAGATTTTATAGGCATTTCATCAAGGATTTCTCAAAAATTGCACACCCCATGTGTAAGCTTTTGGAGAAGGAGGTGAAATTTGTTTTTGATGAGGCATGTCTCAGAGACTTTGAATGCCTAAAGGAGAAGCTGATTTCTGCCCCAATGATCATTGGTCCAGATTGGGCTGAGCCATTTGAGGTAATGTGTGATGCTAATGGTACTGCTTTAGGAGTTGTGTTGGGACAGAAGTGCAACAAGATGTTCCATCCAATTTACTATGCTAGTAAGTCCCTAAATGGAGCACAACGAAATTACATAGTTACTAAACATGAACTACTGTCTATGGTGTATGCTTTTAAGAAATTCAGAGCTTACTTTCTAGGTACTAGAGTGATAGTCCACACAGATCATGCAGCTCTGAGATACCTCATGGCAAAGAAATATGCCAAGCCAAGGTTGATCAGATGGGTGTTGCTACTTCAGGAGTTTGATTTTGAGGTTAAGGATAGGAGAGGTTGTGAGAACCAGGTGACTGATAACCTGTCTAGGTTGGAGGCTGAAAAGAAAGAAGAACTTGACCTTGAAATAAATGATTTGTTCCCAGATGAGAAGGTATTAGCCGCTACTCTTGATCTTATTCCTTGGTTTGGTGATTTTGCTAACTTTCTTGTTAGTGATTTGATGCCTGAGGGGCTGACATTTCAGTAAATGAAGAGGTTCATGCATGATGTGGGTATGTATTTCTTGGATGAACCTTATTTGTACAGGGTATGTGCTGAACCTTTTATGATAGTTAGTCCAGGTTTCTAATAGCAATCTTTTTATCTCATAACTATGTTCCCACATAGGTCTTTAGCTAGTCGATCCACCTAGAAGATAATACATGAGTTCTACCTTAGGCAAGTAGGACACCTCTTTTCGATGTGGGGGCATGACACCGGATTCCATGTAGCTCACATGGTCTATGTCGGTTAAGGCTATGTTTCCCTACATGACAAGAATATGAACTATGAAAAGAACATGAACATGAACTATGACTTATGACTTCTTAAGAAGTTCTACCTAGTATGAGTGGGGGTATGGGACTCCATATATGCATTGCAAAAGTAGGCTTTAAGAGATCATTTCTTCAAGCCTTTGCCATCAATCTATGCCCTGCACCTACAGGACGTGACTAGACCTACGGTCCGTAGGTCCTATCCATAGGTGGTGATTTTTGCAACATTTCTTCAACTGTCTCTGAACTTCCCCGTCCGAACTTATTTCCTGAAAACAAGATCAAAACACATTAATACCAATACAAAATAGTTGTAGACACACACAACTCTTAAGTGAAATGTATTAAAAATACCGTAAACTCACGGTATATCACATATCATACCTTGACCTCATCCATAGACAATACTCATAGACAAGGAAACTTTCATGTTCATAGCTTGTAACAAGTAAAGACAGTCTTAGCAACATTTCATATCATCCATGCATAATTCATAAGTCTTGATAGCATAAGAGAACCACACCACAACCATGAGATATCTATATTGGGAACCTGGACTAACTGACGTGAAGGAACCCATTGGGAAGCCAGACTAACTGGCATGAAAGCTTCCATCTCATATTCATAGCCACTCAGTGCTAAGCATAATTCCTTTTAGATTCATATTAAGTCTTCAATTAACTTCATGTTCCTGAAAGAATACCCTAGCACTCAAACCAACATGGTATCACAATAGCTCATAGATTCATTAGGAGAGAATATCCTTTCAACCTTAGAATGATTAATACGTGAGTAACCTTTTACATCATGGTCATAGTCTATTCATGAGAATTGTCTTTAAATCAACATAACAAGATCTTCATAGTCATAATAATTTATGCGTAATAATGTGTAAGGGTATAGGGGAGAATGACCTTTCCATCAATACCACAATTCCACCATAATCATAGAATCTTCATTCTAAACATAAATCTTGAAGCACATGATTAATTCTCATGTTCTTGTACAAATTCTCATAACTCAACCTTCAAGGATAATAATTCAGATTCAACCCAATATCTAAATTTCTACATTAGATATGGATGTTAATATAATTCCATCAATTCCATTAATTCATACAAGTCCCATTTACATGCGTCTAAAATCAATTAACCCACATTATCATCACAATTTAGCAATAGAGGGGATCCATGGTTTATTAGGGGAATTTCACTATAATTCAACCATAAATAATCAATTCAATCATAACCCAAAATGATTTCATAATTCAACCATTGAAATCATTTTTAAAGTGAACCCATGAATTTCAAACAAAACCCTTGAATTTGGAGAAAATTCAAAGTACTGAAATCAAGTTTTGAAGGGGCTCTATGGTTGGAATCTACCCAAATATGAAAACTATCATACCTTGATGATAAATCCTTAAAGAATTTGATGAAAAATCCTTGATTTCTTCAAGCCCAAGCTTATTCTTGGGTTTTTAGAGAGAGAAATATTGCGAGGAAGATGAACTTCTGATTTTAATTTGGGTTTTTGTGAAAGTAATTTAGTTTGGGTGTTTAATGACTAAAAATACCTTACTAACTTATTTAAAAATAATATAAAATATACCCATTTAAAATAGGACTTAAAAATAAAATTAAAAAAATACCCATTTACCCCCCCCCCCATGTGGACTGCCTAAATAAAACTAAGGCAAGTACCAAGGGATCTTTCACTGGCAGTGGAGTGCTTCACGTGCCGTGGCCCCTCCTCCTTTGGACTTGTGCCTTTGGCTTTTGAAGCCAAGGCATTAGTCCACGAGGGTCTCCACGTGCAGTGAAAGCTTCCACCAGCTGTGGACCCAAGCGTAGAGTGTGCTACACCCCACGCGACTAAGGCAGCCTTCACGTGAGGCGCTCCACGTGCAGTGAGGTCCTACACGTTTCATTGACCCTCGTCTGGACTGACCCTTTGCCAAAATTGACTAAGGCATTCTTCACGTGCAGTGCAGTGCTTTCATGCCTCGTGGAGTGCATTCTAGCAAAAAATGGCTAAGGCATTTGTTCACGAGGGGCCTTCAAGGGCTGTAGAGCCTTCCACACTCCTTGAACCCTCAAGTAAACTTGCCTCCATGCATATGTGGCAAACACATGGTTCAAGAGGGCTTCTTAGAGTAGTGAAGGCTTTCACGTGCCTTGAAGCCTCCCTTGAACAATGCCTTTTGACCACACGTTTAAGGCAAAGTTCAAGAGCGCTTGTAAGGGCAGTGATGCCTTTCACCTTCCTTGAACCCTCACTGGAACTTATACTTGGTCAAATTTTGGGGTTATTTTTCAACTCTAAATCATGCATCAATTTTTAAGACTCAAACGTAAGGCTCTAGTTTCCTATTAATTTTCCAGGTGTTACATTATCTCCCCCTTGTGAACATTCATCTCCGAATGACGATCTAGACACCTTACGAAATTAAAAACTCAAGACTAGCAACCCAACAAGCATGAAATATCAAAATAATGCACCACATAACAGAGGAAACTTCAACTCCATCTCAACATGATAAATGCAATAAAAAGGAAGTAGGAACTACATCTATCAACCATATGCATGAAACTCAACATTTCTCATGTTCATAGGAGGAACTATCTTCTCTAACAAAATCATGCTCAACACAACACTATGGAGCCAATATGCCATCTCATAAAACATAACATAGCATGTTCATCAATTCATCTTATGAAGTCAAATATGCAACATAATACTAAACTACACAACAACATGAGGAACATATATATAATGAAAACTAAATTTATACTAAACATGAATTCTCACAAGAACATGCATAATCATAAGGAAATCATGGAACACACATATAGCACACATGACTCCCAAAACTAGGAACTCAAGAGGAACTACTTACTTCAAGCTTGAATGGGAGTAGAAGGAAAAAGATGAGGATAGCGGAACTTCATATCGGCCTCGGCCTCACATGTAGCACCCTCAACTAAATGATTCCTCCATAAATTCTTTACGGAAGCTACTTCCTTGTTTCTCAACCTCTTAACTTATCGGTCCGAAATCTCTAACGGTATCTCTTTCTAAGAAAGACTCTCATCAACTCCCAAAACCTTCTAAAGAAATGATGGATAACGGATCTACAATGCACTTCTTAAGCATGGAAACACGAAACAACGGGTGAACCAGAGCCAACTCATTTGGTTTATCTAACGCATATGAAACTTTACAAACACGTTTCAAAATTTGATATGGTCCCACATACTAGGGACTAAGCTTCCCCTTTTTACCAGAAATCATCACACTTTCAGATTTTCCTTTGTAAGGGTTGTGACCCTATTTTGAGACTTCGATTGTAATAGATCCCTAAATGAGACTATGCCTAGACTTTCGCTTAGTTTTTATGAAAACTTCTTAAGACTTGTATATGCCATGTTACGTCTAGAGGGTACCCTTGGGTCGTGAAAAACTTTGTAATCAGAGCAAAAGGTTTAGAATGATTCTAGGATGATGTCTCATAAGTCACGTCTAGTAGAGCCTTGTTCATGAGTGTGAAGTGCACCACATTTATGAATGAGAGGCTATAAGATGTTAGGAAAATACACTTCTTTCATTACTCTTAAGTCGTGCCATAGAGCTTACCTCGATAAAGTCTTCCTTCTAATCCTTCTCTTGTGTCTTCTGGAAATAAATACACGAAGGGCTAACGCAAGAACGGTGGAAGAGGAGAATGTGAATCATGGAGTTCCTCAAGGTAATCAAGCTCCTCAATATGACCTAGCTCTGGTTGATCCTTTGGCTATGACAAATGAGGAGATTAGGTCGACTTTTCTAACATTAGCTCAAGCCCTAACGGCCCAAGACAATAAAGATGTTAGAACTCATGTAAACCCTAGTGGGAATTCCATGGCTTTGAGATTTAGGGATTTCACAAGAATGAACCCTCCTATGTTCTTTCGTTCCAAAGTGGGAGAAGATCCTCAAGAATTTGTCGAAGAGGTCTACAAGATAATTGATGCCATGGGGGTGACTTCGATAGAGAAAGCGGAGCTAGCCTTTTATCAATTGAAGGGAGTGGCCCAAGTTTGGTATACTCAATGGAAGCGGAATAGGATGGTAGGATGGTACGAGCGGGCCCCGAGAGAAGTGGGAAGCCAAGGTGGAAGAATTTATCAACCTTCGTCAAGGAGGTATGAGTGTTTAAGAATATTCTCTAAATTTTACCAAATTTTCCAAGTATGCTTCGACTGTCGTGGTAGATCGTAAGGATGAAATGAATAGGAATGTGGCAGGTATGTCCAAAGTGGTAAGAAAATAATGACGTACGGCAATGCTCCTTCATGACATGGATCTCTCACGTCTTATGGTGTATGCCCAACAAATGGAGAGTGAGAAACTCCAAGGCAACAATAGGGAGGTGAAAAGAGCTAGAATCGGTGAAGGGAATTTCTCCAATGCTAAGTCCGATGGACAAGGTTGGCAAAGGTTCACGCAAAGATTCTCCAATCAGGGCCCCTTTAGTACTCCAAGGGTTTACAAGGATAGGGTTTCCAATCCTAAACCTCTAGGAAGTAATAGTGGTGGTTCATATGTTGCTAGGCCTAATTGGGCAAAATGTGGTAGAAAACATGAAGGCAAATGCTTAGTTGACTCGGATGGGTGCTATGGGTACTCAAAGTGGCCACAAGATGAGAGATTGGTCGATACTCATGGACAAGAGGAGAGAAGGCAAACAAGCTCCTCCAAGCGGCTCCCAGTCCAATGCTCAAAAGCAAAACCGCTTTTATGCTCTTCAATCCCTAGGTGACCAAGAGAGCTCCCCGGATGTGGTGACCGGTATGTTACAAGTGTTTTCTATTGATGTTTATGCTTTGTTAGATCCCGGTGCCACTTTTTCCTTCGTTACACCTTTTGTAGCTATGATGTTTGAAATAGTCCCCGAAGTGTTAGTAGAGCCTTTTCAGTTTCTACCCTGGTCGGTGACTCGGTAGTGGAAAAAAGAGTCTATAGAAGTTGTCCAATTTCTTTGTCTCATAAAGTCACTTTGGTTGATTTAGTGGAGTTACACATGTTAGATCTTGATGTAATTTTGGGGATGGATTGGTTGCATGCATGTTATGCCTCTATAGATTTCAAGACTCTGATTGTCCAATTCCAATTTCCAAATGAGACTATTTTAGAGTGGAATGGGGGGAATTCTATCCCTATAGGTCAATTTGTTTCTTGTCTCAAAGCTAGGAAAATGATCTCCAAAGGGTGCATTTACCATTTTGTTAGGGTTATGGATGTTGAGTCTGAAACCCCTTCTCTAGAGTCAACTCCAGTAGTGAATGAGTTTCATGAATTTTTTCCCGATGATTTTCCCGGTGTTCCTCCCGAATAGGAAATAGATTTTGGCATTGATCTTTTACCATTTACACAATCTATCTCCATTCCTCCTTATAGAATGTCCAGGTCGAGTTGAAAGAGTTGAAGGAACAATTAAGGGATTTGCTAGACACGGGTTTTATTCATCCGAGTATCTCTCCTTGGGGTTCTCCGGTATTGTTTGTTAGAAAGAAGGATTGGTCTCTTAGAATATGCATTGATTATCGCCAATTGAACAAAGTGACCCTAAATAATAAATATCGTTTTCTGAGAATCGATGACTTATTTGTTCAACTACAAAGGGATAGCTATTTCTCATAAATTAATCTTCGTTCGAGTAACCATCAACTAAGGGTAACAGGGGTTGACATTCCCAGACAACCTTTAGGACCCGGAATGGTCACAATAAATTTGTGGTCATGTCAATTGGTTTGACTAATGCCTCGGCGGTAGTTATGGACTTAATGAATAGAGTGTTCCGAAAATACCTTAATATGATTGTGATAGTGTTTATTGATGATATAATGATCTATTCAAGGAGTGAGAATGAGCATGTCGACCATTCAAGAATCGTATTGCAAGTTCTTAAGGACCAACAACTCTTTGCAAAATTTAGCAAGTGTATATTTTTGTTGAGGTCAATAGCTTTCCTTGGTCACATTGTGTCAAGTGAGGGTATTGAGGTAGATCCTAAGAAGACGGATGCGGTCAAGAGTTGTCCTAGACCTCTAACTCCTTCTGACATTAGAAGTTTCTTGGGTTTGGCCGGCTACTATAGGAGATTTGTTGAGGGCTTTTTCTCCATCGCTTCTGCGTTGACGACTTTGACCCAAAAGAAGGCTAAATTTGAGTGGTCGGAGACTTGTGAGAAAAGCTTTCAAGAGTTGAAATATAGACTTACTTCTACTCTGGTGTTGACATTACCGGAGGGTACCGATGGTTTTGTTTTGTATTGCGACGCCTCTAGAGTGGGGTTGGGATGTCTGCTCATGCAACATGGTAAGGTCATTGCCTATGCTTCAAGGCAACTTAAGGTTCATGAGAAGAATTATCCGACCCATGATCTTGAATTAGTGGCCGTAGTATTTGCTTTGAAAATATGGAGGCATTACTTGTATGGGGTCCATATAGATGTCTTAACCGATCACAAAAGTCTTCAACAGTGTTTAGACAAAAATACTTGAATCTCCAACAAAGAAGGTGGTTAGAACTTTTGAAGGATTATCACATGAGTGTCCTCTATCACCCCGGCAAGGCTAATGTGGTGGCGGATTCCCTTAGTAGGTTGTCCATGGGTAGTGTTGCCCATGTAGACGATGAAAGGAAAGAGTTAGTCTATTATGTGAATAGGTTGGCCCGATTAGGTGTCCAACTAGTAGATTTCCCTAAGGGTGGTTTCACGGTTCATAATGGCTCCGAATCATCCTTTATGGTAGACGTGAAGTCCAAACAAGACCTTGATCCTATATTAATGGAATTGAAAGAATTGGTACTCAACAAGTCCGTTGAAGATTTCTCCCAAGGGGAACATGGGGTACTTAGGTACCAAGGTCAATTATGTGTTCCGGATGTGGATGGGTTAACAGAGAAAATTCTATAAGAGGATCATGGTTCTAGATATTCTATTCATACGAGAGCCAACAAGATGTACCGTGATCTATGGGAAGTCTATTGGTGGAATGGTATAAAGAAGGATATTGCAGAATTTGTATCCAAATGTCCTAATTGTCAACAAGTTAAGGTTGAGCACCGAAGGCCTAGAGGCTTTTGGCAAGATATACCAATCCCCACTTGGAAGTGGGAAGAGATGAATATGGAATTTATTGTGGGTTTGCCTCGTACTCGAAGGAAACATGATTCTATTTGGGTCATTGTTGATAGGATGACAAAATCATCCCATTTCATTCCCGTTATGGTATCTCACTTGGTGGAAGACTATGCCAAGTTGTACATAAGGGACATAGTGAAGTTATATGGAGTTCCTTTATCCATCATTTTGGATCGGGGTACTCAATTTACTTCACACTTTTAAAAGTCATTCCAAAAATGACTTGGTACAAAAGTGATGCTTAGTACCGCTTTCCACAATCAAATGGATGGTCAAGCGAAACGTACCATTCAAACTTTAGAAGACATGTTGAGGGCATGTGTTATAGATTTGAAAGGTAATTGGAATTACCACCTGCCGTTGATAGAGTTTGCCTACAATAATAGTCACAATTCATGTATCGATATGGCTCCTTTTGAAGCCTTGTATGGTAGGAGATGTAGGTCTCTGGTTCATTGGTTTAAAGTAGGTGAGAATGCTCTTATTGATCCCGAATCAGTTTATGAGGTTATTGAGAAAGTTTGGCTCATTAGAGAGAGGTTCAGGACGGCTCAAAGTAGGAAAAAGTCTTGTGCCGATGTGAGGAGAATGGACCTAGAATTTGAAGTTGCTGATTGGGTTTGCTTGAAAATCTCTCCTATGAAGAGTGTGATGAGGTTTATAAAAAAGGGGAAACTTAGTCCCTGGTATATAGGCCCATATCAAATTTTGAAGCGTATTGGGAAAGTTTCCTATAAGTTGGACTTGCCAAATGAGCTGGCTCCGGTTCACCCTATATTTCATGTTTCTATGCTTAAAAAGTGTATTGGAGACCCCATGTCCATTATTCCTTTAGAAGGGTTAAGTGTTGATGAAAGCCTTTCCTATGAAAAGGTTTCGGTAGAGATCCTTGACCGGCAAGTGAAGCGATTGAGGAACAAAGAAGTAGCTTATGTGTAGGATTTATGGAGAAATCATTTAGTTGAGGGTGCTACTTTGGAGGCCGAGGCTGATAAGAAGTCCCGATATCCTCAATTGTTTCCTTCTACTCCTAATCAAGTTTGAGGTAAATAGTTCCTCTTGACTTTTAGTATTTTGGGAGTTATGTGTGTAATATGAGTTTTTCCTTGATTTCCTTATGTTATGCATGTTTTTGATGAAATCCATGTTTAGTAAGAAAATCAGGTTCCATGATTTATGTTCCTCATGTTGTTGTGCATTTAGTATGAGTTGCTTATTTGACTTCATGAGATGTGTTGATAAACATGCTTTAGTATAATTTTGAGAGTATCAGCATATTGGCTGCATGACGTTGTGTTGAGCACTATTTTAGTTGGAGAAAGTAGTTCCTCCTATAAATATGAGAAATATTGAGTTGCATGCATATTGGGTTGATAGATGGAGTTCCTACTCCCTTGTATTGCATTGATTATGTCTTGACATGGAGTTGATGTTTCCTCCTTTGAATTGTGCATTATTTAATGTTGCATGTATGATGTGCTGCTAGTCTTGATTCATTACTTCCATAAGGTGTCGAAATCGACATTCGAGGATGAATGTTCCCAAGGGAGAATAATGTAACACTCCGGAAAATAGTAGGTTAAATTAGAGCCTAAACGTGAGGGTTAACGTCAACATTTAAGGGCAACGGCCAATGGGATTGGGTTAAGGCCATTGCAAGGGGGCCAAGGCCATTGCAAGGGGGGCAAGGCTTCCCAAAAGGCACCTAGCTTCTGCCAACCATGATCATGAGGGCCTTCACGACCCGTGGTGTCCACCACAAGCTGTGGTGCCACCCGTGGATGGTGAGGCAGTAAGCCCCCAAGGTTTCCGCAAGAAAGGCTCCCATTCACGAGCCACTTCACGGCTCGTGGTGAAGATCAAAGACCTTGGGAAGGCTCGTGGGGTTGCCTTCACCACTTGGGAGGATTGGCAAGTTGAGGGAGATACTAGTCAAGGGACCACGGACAGCACCACGGGCCGTGGTGTCCTTGACAGCTCATTGATCTACTGTGAGTTTACGGTATTTTTAATACATTTCACTTAAGATTTGTGTGTGTCTAGGGCCTTTTTGTATTGGTTTTTATGTGTTTTTATCATGATTTGCAGGAAAGATGTTTAGGAGCGAAACTAAAGAGACAGCTGAAAGAAATGCAGAAAAGGGCATCTACAGAGGTGATCTACGGACCGTAGTCCATTGACGCTCCGTAGATGGTGATCATAGATGAGCAGGGCAAGGCATGGAAGGAGAATCAGGGAATCTGACTAAGTGTGGAATCACGGTGACCATTGACGGTCATTAGATTGATCTACAGACCGTACTGCTGTACCGTAGAATGTGACTGCTAGGGTTCCAGTACCTGATTTTTGGAGAATTCCAAGTATGGAGCTACGGAGAGGGATCGACAGATCGTAGATCGATCTATGTTCCGTACTGGTGGTCTGTCGTTTGTTTCAGAGAAGCTGAGTTTTGGAAGCTGAAATATTTTCTAAGTCCTAGCTGACGGAAGGGACTCACGGACTGTAGATCCATTGACAGCCCGTGAGTCAGTATCGTGGAATGAAGACGCGTGCCTGAACAAACTTTCCTTATTTTGTTTCCCTTTTAATTTTGGACTTTTTTTCTATAAATAGGGCATGTAAACCTCATTTTTAGGGGTTAGACTTTATTATTTTTATTCTAGTTTTTGGCTTGGGAGATTAACTTCCAACTTTAGCAATTCTTGATTTCCTAAGTTGGTTTTGAAGGTTTTGGTTTTGAAATTCAAGTTGAAATTTTGGGTTTGTTATTCTCAATTACGTAAGTTCATAAATCTTTCATCTAAAACAATGAATTGTGTTCATATGATTATGGGTAACTAAACTCCACAACTAGCGTTGTGGGAACCATGAGTGATTATAAAAGTATGAATAGTAAATAACCAATTCTTGAATAGTGTTTTGCATGAATTGATAATTCTTTCGTTTAGAAGTCTTTTTAGAGGTTGCAAACGTTAAAACTCGCCTTGTTGCTACTTGCCGGACCAAGGAGGTAGTTAATAAGAAAAGAATTATCAACATAGATTTAGTGTGATACTATCTAATAGTCTAGTGTGAAGTAATAACTAAGCCAAACATCGATGTGATGTCTAATATGAGGTAAAGGTAAGAGTTAGTACATTATACACACGTAGCCGGACCAAGGTGCGGGGTAAAATTCTCTAGATGCCGGACCAAGGATTTAGAGACACCTAACTTATCACTTTGCATGTAGTACACTAGGAAAGGATTGCTATTACTAGGATTACTGCGTTATGAGCTTGTGAGGAACACATATACCCTAGTTAATTCTCTCATGTTGGTAACAACCAAAATTGACTTTTGTGTACTGAATTCTTGCAATTTATTTCACAAATTCCCCCCTTTAATTACTTGTTTCTTAAAGTAATTTGACTAAACAAATATAATTGTTTGTTAAAGTTAAGTCTAAACCATTTTTCTCATGGGATCGACCCCAACCTACAAGTTGGGTTCTTTACTTGATAACGATCGCTTATGCTTCTTTAGGGAGGTGTAGTTTGAGCATATCAAATTTTGGCGCCACTGCCGGGGAAATTGTCTTTTAGATTTAATTTAACTACATTATTGAACTTTAGTCAAATATTTCTTAATTTTACTTTTTCTTTTTCTTTTTGTCTCTCTCAGGTTCTACCTCTAGAGTGTATGCGAAGTACACGGATCCAGGGTGAACCACTTACTCCTTACGATCCAGAGTTGAACCGAACATTGTGAAGAATGAACAATCAAGGAGTTAAAGTTAATCCTATCAGAGGCAATCTAGGTGATGAAGTTGAGTTGCAACCTCCGAGGGTAGTTGGTGGGGACAACCAGGTTCCTGTTGAAAATCAATTGGGAGATGCATTGAGGGTGCAGGATCCACCAGGACCATGACTGCATGCCAACTATAGGGGAAACGTCAATATTGTTGACTCTGATGGACCTCTTGTACTACCCTCTTTGCCTCCAAGGCGCATATTTGTAGTGACTAGTAGCTTGATGCAGATTCTTACAGTGAGGGGCTTGTTCTCGGGGTCGCCATCGGAAAAACCACATGTTCACATAGCCAAGCTAAGGGTGGTTTGCAAAAGGTGTGTAGGTCGACCAGACTTAGATATGGATATCATCGGATTGCGAGTGTTCCCTCTATCATTTACAGGCGATGCTGCTGTATGGTTCACTGTTCTTCCTTATAACTCAATCTATATATGAGACCAACTGAAGGATGTGTTCTTAGCAAGATATTATCCAGTGTCCAAGAAGCTCAATCACAAAGATAAGGTCAACAATTTTGTGGCATTACCTAGAGAGTCTGTGAGTAGCTCTTGGGACAGATTCACTTCATTTGTAAGAGGTGTTCCGAATCACCATATTGATGATGAGTCGCTGAAGGAATATTTCTATCGAGGTCAGGATGACAACAATAAAACAGTTCTTGATACTATTGCTAGAGGATCATATGCTGAGTACACATACGCACAGATTGTAGAAAAACTGGAAAAGATCTCTCGCAACAATAAAGCATGGAGCACTAGGAGGTCGGATACTGGGAGAAACACATTTGCCATTCATACTACAAACAACCACTTTGCGGATGAGATTTGTAAGGAGATGGCTCAGATGAGGACCGAGTTGGGGTTGGTATTGAAGCATGTGAGCGGAAGTGCGGAAAAGGTAAATGTTGTGAACTACTTGACTAGAACTCCCCCACCAGTTGAAGAGGGTTACTATGAAGAGGATGCTTATGCAATGAATGATTAGACGGGGGGTTTCCGACCAAATGCCCAAGGATCCAACACGAACAGTTGGTGCCAAGGTCAAGGAAACCAAGGTTGGCACTATGGCAATTACAACCGAGAGGGTCAATATGTTAGGGATGGGAACTTCAATCGCGATAACAACTACAGCCGGAATAACTATGGCAACAGAAACGATCAGGTTGGACCTTATGTTCCCCCTCAAAATCAGGAATCTGGTACTAGGGAAGCTGGAGGCAATATGGTGTGTATTGAAGATATGATGCAGAAGATGATGAGAAGGTTTGATGTAACTGATGAGAATGTAAAGGAGATGAGAAACGACTTGTCTAGTATTGCTCAAAAGGTTGATGCCCATGCAGTATCAATAAAGCATCTAGAGCAGCAGATGACTCAGTTGTCTACTATATTGAACCCACGTCAACCTGGCACTCTTCCTAGCAACATCATCCAGAATCCAAAGAATGATGGTCATTGTATGGAAGTTACTACTCGAGGGGGTAAGCAAACCATTGATACCCCTATGCCGTCTGTGGTGGATGTTGAGATTAGAAAAGAAGAGTCTGAGAATGCAACAAAGAAACAAGCAGATATATCTCAGAAAGTGGTCCCCATACCTACACCTCCACCAACTTTTCCATAGAGGTTAGTGAAGAAGACTGAAGAGGGTAAATATCGCAGGTTTATTAGTATGTTGAAGCAGCTTTCCATCAACGTGCCGTTGATAGAAGCTTTGGAGCAAATGCCTGGGTATGCAAAGTTTATGAAAGATATGGTAACAAAGAAAAGGTTTGTAAGTTTTGAAGATGATGATAGATTGTAGCATTGTAGCGCTATTGCTACAAGGTCTCTTATGTAGAAGAAGGAAGATCCTGGTGCTTTCACAATTCCATGCACTATAGGGTTGTTACACTTTGCTAAGGCATTGTGTGTTCTTGGTGCTAGCATCAACCGCATCCCTTTGTCTATTTATAAGAAGTTAGATCTAGGGGATCCAAAGCCTACTACGATGCGGTTACTTATAGCCGATCGAACCATGAAAAGGCCCATTGGTGTAGTCCATAATGTGCTAGTGAAAGTGCAGTCGTTCATATTTCCGGTGTACTTTGTGATTCTTGACTGTGAAGTTGATTTTGAGGTTCCCATCATCCTTGGGAGACCATTCCTTGCTACAGGGCGTGCGTTAGTTGATATGGAGAAAGGGCAGATGAACTTCAGACTGAACAATGAAGAAGAACCTTTCAATATTTGTAGGTCCATGAAGCAGAGTGGTGAGCTCCAAACAGTATCTGCTATGACTTACAGTGTTGAGAGTGGAGCAGAAGTGCAAATTGAAGAACTACTAGGTGTTGATGCACTAGCAGCAGTTATGATGAATATCGATAGTGTTGGTATTGAAGAGTACGATGAGTCGGTTGCTGCACTCGATAGGTGCAAATATCGGTCAAAATAATAGAAGTATGAGTTAGGCATGAAGAATCGCGAGTCTCCACCCGCGAGACCATCTATTATGGAGGCACCAAAATTGGAGCTTAAGGCTCTACCACCATATTTGAGGTATGTATTCTTGGATAGAGATAATACTTTGCCGGTCATCATTACGGCAGATTTAAATGTGCGTCAAGTAGAGTGCTTGGTGACTGTGTTAAAGAGGTTGAAGCGAGCTATTGGGTGGACTATTGCGGATATTATTGGGATTCCTCCAGGTATTTGTTCTCACAAAATCCAACTCATCCCCGATCACAAGCCTAGTATCTAGCACCAGAGAAGATTAAATCCACCTATGTAAGAGGTAGTGAAAAAGGAGATCATCAAATGCTTATATGCCGAAGTTATTTATCCCATTGCAGATATTAGTTGGGTATGTCCTGTGCAGTGTGTACCTAAGATGGGTGGTATTACTGTGGTTCCAAATCAGAGAAACGAGCTTGTTCCAATGCAGCCCGTGACTGGATGGAGAGTTTGCATGGATTACCGAAAGTTGAATGCGTGGACAGAGAAGGACCACTTTTCTATGCCATTCATGGCCCAGAGGTTGGATAGACTTGCATGCAAGGGTTGGTATTGTTTTCTTGATGGGTATTCGGGCTACAATCAAATTTCTATAGATTCGAAAGACCAAGATAAGACCACCTTCACTTGACCTTATATGACTTTTTCTTTTAAATGGATGTCATTTGGGTTGTGTAATGATCCAGTAACCTTCCAGCATTGTATGATGTCGATATTTTCTGATATAGTGGAGGACACTATTGAAGTGTTCATGGATGATTTCTCTGTAGTAGGTGACTCTTCTGATCAATGTCTGGATCATCTGGCTGAGGTTCTTAAAAGGTGTGAAGACTGCAATCTGGTGCTAAATTTGGAGAAGTGCCACTTTATGGTAAAAGAAGGGATAGTTCTGGGTCACTGGATTTCTGAGAAGGGCATTGAGGTTGATAGAGCAAAATTAGAGGTAATAGAAAAGCTTCCACCACCTATATATGTAAAAGGTGTTAGAAGTTTTCTTGGGTATGCAGGTTTCTATAGGAGGTTCATCAAGGACTTCTCTAAAATTGCACATCCATTGTGCAAACTGCTCGAAAAGGAGTATAAGTTTGATTTTGATGGTGCTTGTCTGAGAGCATTTGGAAAGTTGAAGGAGAAGTTGGTCACTGAACCTATCATTATTTCACCGGATTGGGGACAACCATTTGAGGTAATGTGCGATGCGAGTGGAGTGGCGCTTGGTGTAGTATTAGGACAAAGGAGAGAGAAAATTCTTCACCCTATTTACTATGCTAGCAAAGCTCTAAATGTGGCCCAGAAGAATTATACTACGAATGAACAAGAACTTCTTGCGGTGGTTTTCGCATTAGAGAAATTTCGATCCTACTTGCTTGGTACAAAGGTAAGAGTGCATACTGACCATTCTGCATTGAGGTATTTGATGGAGAATTATGATGTAAAACCGAGGTTGATTAGATGGGTATTGTTGTTGCAAGAGTTTGATTTTGTGGTAAAAGATAGAAAGGGGACTGAAAATCAAGTCGCCGATCACTTGTCCAGATTAGAGAAAGAGGCTACGCTAAATCTTGGTGATGGAGCTGAAATTAATGATGCTTTTCCAGATGAACATGTATTGGCTTCTTCTCATGATCTAATTCCTTGGGATCACCAAAGGAAAGAGTTTATGCATGATGTGAAGAAATTCTTTTGGGATGAGCCTTACTTGTATCGTAGTTGTGCTGATGGGATTATTCGTCGGTGTGTGCCCGAGGTTGAGATGTTGAGTGTACTTAAAGCATGTCATTCATCACCTGTTGGTGGGCATCATAGTGGTATTTGAATTGCGCATAAGATTTTGCAGTGTGGGTACTACTGGCCTACCATCCACTAAAATGCTCATGATTTTGCCAAGTCTTGTGATCGTTGCCAAAGAGAATGAGGGATTTCAAAGAGGTAAGAGCTTCCTATAAATCCTATATTGGTGATAGAGTTGTGTGATGTATGGGACATTGATTTTATGGGTCCATTTGTAAATTCACACGGGATGAAGTATATTCTTGTTGCGGTTGATTATGTATCGAAGTGGGTGGAAGCAGTTGCGCTCCCCAACAATGAAGGTAAAAGTGTCACCGCATTTTTGAAAAATAATATCTTCTCCAAATTTGGTACACCGAGGGAGATTATTAGTGATGGAGGTTCCCACTTTTGTAATAAGTTGTTCAAGGCACTACTTGAGAATTATGGTGTCCGCCACAATGTAGCCACTCCTTACCATCCACAGACTAGTGGGCAAGTTGAAGTGTCCAACAGAGAGATCAAACATATTTTGGCAAAGACTGTGAATGCTAACAGAACGGATTGGTCAAGGAAGCTTGATGAGGCTCTATGGGCCTATCGCACTGCATACAAGACTCCCATAGGTATGTCTACTTACCAACTTGTATATGGGAAGTCTTGCCATTTACCGGTAGAGCTAGAGCATAAGGCTTTGTGGGCGATGAAGAAGCTAAATTTGGATTGGGGCGCCGCATCTAATCAAAGAATGAATGACTTGAATATGCTTGATGAGTTTCGCCTAAAAGCTTATGAAAGTTCAGCCTTGTACAAAGAGAAGATGAAGAGGTATCATGATCAAAGAATTGAATTGGCTTCTTCTCATGATCTAATTCCTTGGTTCGCAGACTTGGCTAATTATTAGGCAAGCGATTTGGTACCCCCGGATTTGTCTTTTCACCAAAGGAAAGAGATTATGCATGATGTGAAGAAATTCTTTTGGGATGAGCCTTACTTGTATCGTAGTTGGGCTGATGGGATTATTCATTGTTGTGTGCCTGAGGTTGATATGTTGAGTGTACTTAAAGCATGTCATTCATCAACTGTTGGTGGGCATCATAGTGGTATTCGAACTGCGTATAAGATTTTGCAGTGTGGGTACTACTGGTCTACCATCCACCAAAATGCTGATGATTTCGCCAAGTCTTGTGATCGTTGCCAAAGAGAATGAGGGATTTCAAAGAGGCAAGAGCTTCCTATAAATCCTATATTGGTGATAGAGTTGTTTGATGTATGGGGCATTGATTTTATGGGTCCATTTGTGAATTCACACGGAATGAAGTATATTCTTGTTGCGGTTGATTATGTATCAAAGTGTGTGGAAGCAGTTGCGCTCCCCAACAATGAAGGTAAAAGTGTCACCGCATTTTTGAAAAATAATATCTTCTCCAAATTTGGTATACCGAGGGAGATTATTAGTGATAGAGGTTCCCACTTTTGTAATAAGTTGTTCAAGGCACTATTTGAGAAATATGGTGTCCACCACAATGTAGCCACTCCTTACCATCCACAAACTAGTGGGCAAGTTGAAGTGTCCAACAGACCAATAGAGAGATCAAACAGATTTTGGCAAAGACTGTGAATGCTAACAAAACGGATTGGTCAAGGAAGCTTGATGATGCTCTATGGGCCTACCGCACTGCATACAAGACTCCCATAGGTATGTCTCTTTACCAACTTGTATATGGGAAGTCTTGCCATTTACCGGTAGAGCTAGAGCATAAGGATTTGTGGGCGATGAAGAAGCTAAATTTGGATTAGGGCACCGCATCTAATCAAAGAATGAATGACTTGAATATGCTTGATGAGTTTCGCCTAAATGCTTATGAAAGTTCAGTCTTGTACAAAGAGAAGATGAAGAGGTATCATGATCAAAGAATTGAAAAGAGACAATTTGTTGTGGGTGATCTTGTGCTTCTATTCAACTCTAGGTTGCGCTTGTTTCCGGGAAAACTCAAATCCAAATGGACCGAACCAGTTTTGCTCACAAAAGTTCTCCCCCATGGAGCAGTTGAGCTTGAGAACAGTGAAGGCACAAGGTTTATGGTAAACGGGCAAAGGATCAAGATCTATCTAGGAAATGCAGAAAATGTGCAAGAGGTTGTTGAGGCTTATGTTCTTGATGAAGTCTGAGTAATCAAAAGGCCTGCGTGTTGCTGCGACGTTAAATCAAGCGTTTCTTGGGAGGCAACCCAAGATGTACAATCTAGCCAACGATAGGTTTTTGTTTTCCATCTAGTAGTTTTCCTTGTTTAGCTGATTCTCTGTATTAATTTAGATAGGTGTTTTAGTTTTGTATTAGTGTTGGCTAGAATTAGCATAGGGTCCGTGTCTAAAAAGTGTCCAGAAAATTTAAAAGGAATAGCCTAATGGTTGCTACATGTGCAGGCGCGCTATGAAAAATCTACAGAAATGGTCTGGTGCAGAGGTCTATGGACCCCATCGACGGTCCACCAATCCATCCACGGACCGTGAATGGTGTCCGTAGATCCCAGGTGAGTTTTTAAATATTTCTAAGAGTAAAGAAGATCTACGGTTCCAACTAACGGATCGTAGATAGACCTACAGACCGTAAGCAGGATCTCGTAGGTTAGACCCTAAGTTGGACTGACCAGACCCGGACCCTCCTATTTAAAAATCCCACTTTTCGAATTCATTCCCACTTCCCTCCATTTACTCCCAAAACCGTTTCTAAACTCCCCAAATCCCTTAAATCACTCTATAATCACTCCATCATTCCCCAATTAATCTCCCTTTTTTCTTCCCCAAAATTCTAAATTCCCTTTCCTCTCCAAAACTTCACTCATCCCCAAAACTACCCCACAAGGTCCAGTGTACGGGTTCGGTGTAACTAGGTGATTAGTGCGGTGTTGCAAAGCTTAGTGTCAACACACAATCACACCACTCCTCATTGCTTGTAAGGTAATAGACTTTCTCCCTCACTTTGAATTTTGGTTCATCGATTGATTTTAGAAAGTCGGGAGTTGGGTCCTGACCTTGGGTAAGTGTTTTCTAAATTGACTTGCAAACACCTTTGGGATGATGGATAGTGATTGTGTGTCAGAATATTGTTTAAGATGTGTGTGATTACAGTCTAAATGTAAGTTTTGACTTAGGGTTCCAAAGTTTATCTTAAAGACTTGTTAAAATGATTAATTGGAATCCTAAGAATGACGAACTAGCATGATCAAATGTTACAAAGCATGGCTAGACTAGGATACTGTTGAAAATGGTCAAATATGTGGGCTTGCAATTTAGGGAGGTGTAATTTGAACGTTTCACTCATGAAGTGTAACGACCCGAGAGCACCGCCTAGTCATTACCGGCGTATTCGACCTCTCGGAGGTCTTATACAAGACCTTAGCATTCGTCATTGCATTATCATAGAAAAATAGCGGAAAATTTATAACTTTTCATAATATAACACTTTAAACCTTTATACAAAATCGGATTACTACGTCTCAAAGTAGCCATCTTAAAACACGACTACAACACAAGAGGGACACATCCCTTACAATACAAAAGGAACTACTATCTAGTACAATGAACTTAAAGAAACTCTTAAACATAAAGGTCCTTGAATCTTTAAGGACACACTCGAACTTGGGAATAGTAATCCAAGCTCATCACTTCTAGGAAAGTCCTTTAGCCACCACCACCTACACTTGGTGTAAAAAGATGAAGAAGAATGGTGTTAGTACAAGAATGCACTAAGTATGATAACCATGCAAAAACATGCTTTTAAGAGGACATTTAGTTAGAAACCATGCATCATGCCTTTTTAGAGAAACTTCAAGAACCTTTAACACATTAGGCACAATATAAACCACATACACATGGAAACCATTCATAATAGCACATAAAGCCACTTATAACATTTTAGGCACATTCAATGTATACAATACATTACCTTTCTCTTTATCTTAACTCCTTTCCTCAAGCAACCCTTAGGGAATACTTAGTGCAATGTATCACCTTAAGGTCACCAAAGGTGAACTTACATATAGCCTTCATCAATACAACCACATATATGCATAGAGTCATAAGCACACCATAAGACATAGTCTTCACATAGGAACCATCACCTAAGACAACCCCCAAGTCACACTAGTGCAATGTGCAAATAACATTCCATAATACTACTCACACCAAGTGTTCCTAGGAAGGCACCACACACTAGGCACCTCATATTCAACAAATCATAACATCTTCATTTAACATTAGACATAAGACCAACATACTTCATAACATCATATAAGGACTCATTCATTTACTACATCATGAGTCATAACCCATTTAGTTCATATTATAGATAAACCACCCTCACAACCCCTTCACAAGCTCACTTGTACAATGTACACATGGAGTCCCATACCCCCACATATACTAAGCAAACCCATTAAGGAGTCATAAGTGTAATTCACATGCATAATCATACTTCATGTCTTGACATAAGTAAAGTCAACCTTAACATGCTTTCATATTAACATACATAGACCA